>ML778654.1:581362-602886 GCA_009831015.1 Picea engelmannii | reverse complement strand
CAGCAACTCCAGTCCACTAGTAAAACCCCCAAAGAAATGTTGCATCCATTCTCCTCCTACTTGGTTTCTCCTTTTCCCTCCAAATAAAATCTCCCCCTCCAAGTCCAACCCCCTCTCCCTTATCCTCCTCTCTTGAATCCCCCCCGCATTCAATTCCCATCTGCCTTATCTTTTCATTAATTCCTTCACCTACCTTTAATAAAATAAAATAATCCCCTCCCTTTTGTTACATTACTTAATTCAAAATAATAAATAATAAAATGATTATAATCTAATTATTTGAATAATTAATTTAATTTACCTTAATAAATTATGATAATTAATTAATCAAATTGGGTTGTTACATACACTCACCCTTCAAGAAACTTTATCCCAAAGTTATAGTAATTTATAATACAAGGGTAATAATACACGATTCACACATCCAAATGAAATAAACAACATCATCAATTTAAAACACTTATACATACTAGTGTACATGTGCAAGGCATGTATGCGTAGCTAACACATACATGACTCACACTTGTACTAATGACAATAATTATCACACCTAATGCAATTCATGTATGCCTCCAATCCAATCAACAATGTTATTCATTTCATAAAGAATAATAAACCATTTAAAATATTTGCAGAATCCTCCAATTATAATAATTTAACACAAGAAACATTCACTTAGATAATTGTAGTTCAGATAAGCAATTTTTTTTTAAACAAGATGAAATCAAGCAGTTCTACTATAAAATTAAAACTCCATGCACTCTCAACTACTTCTAATCATCTTACCTCCCTAACCTACGTACATCTTCCATCCCTATCCTTCCTCGGTTGGACTATCCTAGCGCGTCAACTATATTGACCTAATTGCAGATAGAACCTGTAAGAAGAAGTGATAATTACCTAGACCAAGCTTCCCCAACAAACAACTGACAGTCATCATCGCACGTCTAGGTGAGCGTGATCTAACACCTTCCTCCCATGACTCTAGGTTTCAAAGGATACACGATGGGAAATGCCTCCACCCCTCCTGATAGAACTAGGGTCAACACCCTATCATGGACCATACAATGGCACTGTGTTGCTGAGATTTTGTCATTGTATATTCAGTTTCAGGAAGGTTCGCTACTTGAAAATCCTGCACTTGCCCACATATCATAGCAATTCATTTGAACCAACATAATTTCACATACAAAGATTCATACCATACTATTTTCTCGATTGATGTTCACGACATCAACCCTTTATTATCATTATCCTTTGGCTATTTCATAGCCCATTAACTTGCAGATTAGTTATAACACAAAATCACACATATCCATACATTATTATCATGTAAATGCATTTAATCATATCATTAATTCGGTATCCACGTACCAACAACTTTAAATGTCAAAAAATTTAAGCTAGAAATAGGTTGCATAATATCCATCATAATTCAAATAACGATAAAGATTCATAGAATTGACATTCGCATAGGTCCATATGTCTAAAATTTGTAAGTGTATCATTAATAGTTTCACAGTTAATAAGCAAATAAGATAAAATTAGGCCATAAGTAATTCTAGTTGTCTAGGTCAAAATGTGGCATTACATACAACTAACCTTCAGGAATCATAGTCCCGGGGTGGTCAAAAGAAGTGAGGGTTGATCTCATCATAAGGTCTCTGCATCCTCCCAAGTAGCAGATCATGGGCTATACTTGTCCCATTGGACCTTAACTTGGTCTACCAAATGATTTATGAGTTGTTAATGGTTCGACCATGATGGTTCCTGCATCCGAGACCTGCAATTCCTTCCAATTCAATTTGTGAGATTCGTCAGCAACATAATGACGTAGAACATATACATGAAAAACATATGAGTTTTATGCAAGTGGGATGACAGTGCTAGGCGATAGGTAACGGGTCCAATTCTCTCTTGGATTTTAAACGATCATATAAATCGAGTCAACAACTTTTCCCCTTTCCCAAACCGAATGGTACTCTTATTTGGTCTGATACGAATGAAAACCAGATCTCCAAATTTATAACTTCGATTAGTCCCATGTGCATCAACATACATTTTTTGTCTATCATGTGCTTCCTTTAATCGTTGTCTAATATGAATCACATGTTCCTCCGTCTCTTGAATCAATTATGGCCCTATTGTCACTCAATATTCTAACATTTCCCAACTTAATGGTGTCCTGCATGGCCTTCCATACAAAGCTTCATAGGGCATCATCCCAATTGATCCGTGGAAAATATTATTATAGGTGAACTCTACCAAAGGTAGGTAATTTTCCCAGTGGGTTTGATTATCCATAGCATACATCCTAAGCATGTATTCCATAATTTGATTTACTCTCTGAGTTATCCCATCCGTTTCGGGATGATATGTTGTGCTCAAGTTCAACTAAGTCCCCGACGCTGACTGCAAACTTGTCCAAAACCTAGAGGTAAACTGAGACTCGGGAGTCCCTATTTGAAATGATCTTCTTGGGTAACCCATGCAGATGGATGACTTCACTTTTAAAAACACGTGCCACATCAGTGACATTGTAAGTGTCTCTAACCAGAATAAAATGACCACTCTTGGTCAATTTATCAACTATAACAAGAATGACATTGTGCCTCAGTGATGTGAGTGGCAATCCCACAACAAAATCCATATAAATGACTTCCCACCCCATAAAAAAGTCCATATAAATGACTTCCCACTTGGACATAGGAACATCATGTAGTTGTAGGAGACCTGTTGGGTGGTGATGATCAACCTTCACTTGTTGACACTCAAGGAACTTGGCGACGAAATGGACTACATCATGCTTCATGCCTAACCAAAATAAAAGATCAAATCTGCGTACATTTTCTTCCCACCCGGATGCGCACAGTAAAGTGCTCTATGGGCTTCCTTGAGTATGATGGTTCGAATATCCCCAGCCTCGGGGGTGTACATCCTTCCCTGATATCTTAACAATCCATCTGCTTCAAGGATATATACTTCATACCTTGGCTATAACTTCCTCTCACTCTAGAGGGACGAAGTACCCTTTAAATACAAACTATCTCCAATAAGTTTCCCCAACACTCGCTCCCTCATATCAACTTTTAAGGGCACCAAGGAGAAGATATGTGGTCTTCTTCTCAGGGCATCCATGACCACATTCTCCTTTCACTTGATATAATAAATTCCAAAATAGTGCTCACACATAAACTCACTCTGTCACCTATGTTTGACATTGAGATCCCTTTGAGTGAAGAGATGCTTTAAGATTTCATGGTTTGTTTTGAGCTCAAAGCTTTGCCCCATTAGGTAATGCCTCCAAAACTTCAGAGCTAACATTACAACTGCCAACTCTAAATCATGAATAACATATATTTCTTCATGTTGCTTCAACTTTCTTGACACATACACTATCACTTCCCCGTCCTGCATTAGCATAGCCCCCAATCCTTGCTTTGAGGCATCTGTGTAGGCTATGAAGTCTTTTTCCATATCTGGCACTCATAGAATTGGTGCACTGCTTAGTAACCTCTTAAGCTCGATGAATGAAATATCACATTCCTATGACCATTCATACCTGCCCCCCTTGCGCTGCAAGGTGGTGATGGGTTTCTCTATCTTAGAGAACCCTTCCACAAACCTTCAATAATAACCGGCTAGCCCCATGAAGCTTCTCACCTCATGAGCATTTTTTGGCACTGACCAATCCATAATGTCCTTCACCTTTTCTGGGTTCACACAAATTCCTTCACCGGAAATGATATGACCTAAATAGTTGATCTCTACTGACCTTCCTTCATCATCAACACAAAGCACCCTCTTCGTGAAACAATCTACCATAGCTCGATGGGCTTCTAACGAGTCCATCCTACTGATTGGGTCATACATCCCTAGAGTAGTGATGTACACCTTCAAGCTAGTAGTACACACTCCGAGGTCTACTAGAAAATTATCGACGCTAGATCCTACCGCTTGTTTCTCCCCTAAATCCATCTCGACTTGTTTAAAGTCATCGTGCTCGTAGGATGCCAACACACACTTTTCTAATGCACAAGGTGAAATGAAACTATATGTAGCACCAGAATCAAATAAAATTTTAACATTGACATGATTTAGCATACCTGATGACTCCATCACCATGGATTGATGTTCTTCCTGGCGATTATTGACCGCTGCATAAATCTAGTGGCTACTACTCCCTCTTCCCATCGAGGCCTTTCCTTCTCTATGGACAAATATTGATTGTGACTATGGACAATCACGCTGGTAATGGGGCCCTCCACACCCCCAACAAGTAACATAAGATGGAACCTACACACTTCCCTGTGAAGGCCTCTGAAATGAGTTCCTTCCCCTGGATCCTCGACCCATACTAACTTCTCCCCGAGAATATTGTGGAGCTGTCTGCGTCAGTGGTAATGAGTGGGAGGTTGCACTCACTGCCATTGAAATAGCTATTGTAACTTCTCTCGGTACAACTTTATTTCCATAAGGAGGTGGCTTAGAGATTCCTCCCTTGGAGAAGGTCCTAGGGGCCTTCCCCACGAATCCAGGATGTTGTGGAATAGTTGATCTCATAGTTTAAGCTCATATGCTCTTCTGTGTAATGAGTATTTTCAACTGCTTCAACTACTGACGATGGTTTCCACATCCACACTGTTGTCGCCTTATACACACCTGGGAGATGTGGAAGAAATCTTCAATCCACTCGGTGTGTCCTCGGGGGAAAGTGAGAGTTAAGGTGTTGTCACCTAATCCTCAACTCCTCCGTCTAGGCCAACTCCTAGCGAAACCAAGGGGGGTAGTCGCTAACAAAAATACTAAGGCTTGAACTAAGCTAAGTACAAGAAATTAAATCTAGGAGTTTATTATTCATTCAACAATCAACCATAAATTGAAATACACATAAACCAATTATCCATCCATGATATAACATCAAGCATATACTTGCATAAAAGGATACTCAGGTACGTTTGTTAGATGCAAGTAATATTAAAGTTGCTTCAAATAGATATCAAATGTAAAATGAAGCCTGTGGCTTTGCTGAGTGTAAAAATTGAGACCAGTTCCTTAAAGGGAATTGTGGGCAATGTAGTTCGTGTGTTTTATTAGGATAAATTGATGTTGAATTAATGAGATGGTTTGGGCCTCCTTATGTATCATTCACCAATCTAAAACTTACTAACCGGGTGTGCCGCAGATCCAACAATGCGAGTTTCCAGGTGATTTGACACACGACACCCAGGGTAGAGGTCTTAGACAAATGATACCACTTAGAGATTGTCCTAATTAATCCATCAACCACTGACCAGCCCAATGTGTATGACACTTACTTCCAACAGATCGAGACTAGCTCGCAACTGGAAGGATTAGGAACCACACTAAGAGCTGAGGGGAATTTGTTTATTTTAAACAAAGAAATAAATAACTGAAATTGAAATATGAGACTAATTATTAATCCACACTGACCAGGCCTCTTTCGAGGAGCTAAGGGGATGGTTTATTTGCCGACTTGAAATTGCAAGAAATAAAGCTAATATAGCAATTAGTGTTCTACTTTGCAAAAGGAAATCTAATCTAAGTGAAGATTGCAGTGCTTTGTGATGAATTGAAAGATTATTTTAGCTTATCTTTAGTTATAAAATTTGAATCTAAGTTAAAATTTGCAAAAATTTGAGACAATCACCAAAAACACCGTTCCCCTAGGGGGGGTGAAGAGTGAGAGCTTGTAGCCCCACTGATTTTATTAAATAAATTACACAACTCTTTATGGGAGTGACTTGTGACCTTTCATTAGGGGGATCACAAGTCTTTACAATGTTTACAAAATACTTATTGAAGAAAAGGGGTGCCCCCGGGGGTCCTGGATGCTCCAAATCTGCCCACAACGGACATAACTTCGTCTTATCTGTTCATCAACCTGCACAAAACAGCAAACAAACAATGACAAAATATGCCCAAAAACACTTTGGAAGTGTCTTGGATTATTAGTAGGAAAGCCCCAAAATTGCCTAAGTAAACTAGCATAAAATGAGCAAAAATGAACTAAGAAGAGCAAGCTAAAGAGCTTGTCTCCTTAGGGTCTTTTTCTGTTGTTTTAAAATAGCAATATAAAGGCACCCTAATTGCCAAATATGGAATTGAAATCTCGTTGAAACAACTCAAACTTTAGCCTCTAAAAATTTCGAAGTAAATTATTTGTTAAAATTGACGTTTCTTGAGCTAGATCTAGTTTAAGATGATAAAATTAAAACACGAACTCTAGATCTAACTTAAATTTACTTACTAACTTAGATAAGAATGATTTTGAAATCTGATATATATCTAAGACAAAGTAAACAACTAGTAACCAAAAAAGACTTAAAGAAAATTTTACGATAAGGGAGAAAGAATGTCTAACGGAAGCCAACTTTGGGCTATGGAGTCTCTTTGATGCACTTGGAGAGGGAATCCTTCCGATTAGATGGAATTGAAAGTGTTAGAAGCTCAGCCTAGAGTCTTCCACTCTTCCAAATTAGAGGTCCTGTAAACTTAACACAAATCTTACAAGAAACTGTTAAAAGTAGATGCATCTACTTCCTACACATTCAATCTAGAAAACACGAATTCAAGAAAGAATGGCATGAAATCATAGATTAAATATGCTAAATAAGATCTAGTAATTCAAGAAAGAATGGCATGAAATCATAGATTAAATATGCTAAATAAGATCTAGTAATTCAAGAAAGCTCACTAATATCTTATTAAAAATATTAATAACATATATAATTGCAAAAAATGAAGTTTACCATAATCTCAACACATCCACAAAGAATAATTGTATCCACACATTGGTACAAGACACCAAGATTGACCTCCAAAGTCTTCAAGTTTTATTCCAACAGCCCGAGAGCTTATTACAACAACATAACTTTACATAACCATATCTGATTACAAAGGGAGAGCTAGCTCCAATATATAGCAAGAGGGTGAAGAAGCCAAGTGAAGGAAGGCGCACCACATGGAGAGGGAGGGCGCACCACTTGGAAGAGAAAGGTTACCAAGTGTAGGGTGAGGGTCAACCATGTGTCCCCCAACTCAATGGATTCCAAGTGTGATCCTTTTGGAGGAATAGGAGGGCGCCACCTCTCAAGAGGTTGGCTGCCCCCTTTGGGAATGCGCCACCTCTCAAGAGGGGCGCACCTCCTTTTTGGCATGTGCTCAAATCTAAATTAAATCATGCCCACTTTATTACTTTGACCAATGGGAGTCTTCTACTAGTTGCCACATAGCTCTTTGGAGTTCCATTTGTCTCCAACATGTCCCCACATGTTTCCTTGATTTTTGCTTTTGCTGATTTTTATTTTATTTTATTTTGACTTTTTTTTGGGTTTTTTGAGTAAAAATGTTTTTTAATTGATTAAAATCACTATTTTTGCTCAACCAAGTGGGTCCTTAGGTAATATGGGCGCTCTAGGTCCAAAAATGAGCACCCCCATGGCATATTAAGTCCCCTAGTACCACTTTTTTAATACATCTTTATTTTTTAATAAAAAATTGCCGAATTTTGGCAAATTTTTAATTAACTGAAAAAATTAAAAAATCCTAAGGGGGACTTAGCACATTTCCATAAGACTCTAGGAGAATGTTTAGCATGGTAATATACATTAGACACTAGGCTTAAATCCATGCTCAAGCCTAACCATGGGCATATGCTCTGGCTCTGGAGGGATTGAGTGAAAAAACTCATAAATTATAAAACAACAAAATATAATTAGTAAGTAAAAAAAACACTCCAGAGTATAACTCACGCTTAGGACTTAAGGTGGCTAAGACCTTTTACAATTTCATCATGCAACATCTCTTATTACAATTTTTTATGGAAATGTAAAAAAGAAAAAGGTTGGTCTTTATGACCGGCTGAACATCTGAACTCTGAATTTTGAACATAAAAAATGTTCAATCTTTGGCGGCTCACTGGAAATTCACCCTAGTGCAACTTGGTGGATAACACGCACCATTGCCCTTATCTTAGGGTTTAACCCGTACACAAAACGTTATGCTTGCCGTTGATCGGTATCCATGTATGAGACATATTTTACTAACTCCATGAACCTGATTTCGTACTCTTCCACGGTCTTGTTTCCGTGAACTAGAGCATGAAATGATCCTACATGTTGTTCCTCATTGTAAGTAGGCAAATATTTCCTCTGGAACCTTTCCTCAAAAATCTCCCATGAGACGATGTCTGGGGTAAGGTGAAACCGCCTCTCCAGATTACCCCATGAGTTCAAGGCATTGTCCCTCAACTGAAAGATTGTTATCTTCGCCTTTGATGTGGAAGCATAGACTCTTAAGGCGAAACATCGCGTCATTCCTTCCAACCATGCCTTTGTACATTCACTTGCACGACACCCGACAAACTCTGGGAGTTTGATTTTCTACAGTTCTTTGGTGATGTCCCCTGGTGGAGGCCCTCCCTCTAAGTCCCTTGATGCTTTAGGGTTACCCACTCCAGATGGTGGGGGTTCCAATTCGACATCTGCTGACTAACGTCCCTTTAATGTCTCATTAATAGCCTATAAGGAGCGCAAAATGATAGCTAGATCAGGCGATGGTGGTGGCAGCGTCGGTGTTGGCGGTCCTTGCGATGATGCCCCCCAACCTCGATTGCCCCGAGTCCTAACCATCTTGAATAACGAGATCTACATCCAACCAAAAGCTTATTAGAAAATGGTTTAAGGGATTCGACTTTTAGTCAAACTTATATATGCAAATGTAGAGTTAGGCATAAGTTTCTTTATACTTTTCTGTAAACAAACATTACTCCCACAAGGTAAGTGGCTAAAGGTTGGGGTCAAAAGCCTCTAAGCTTGGTAACTTCGTCCATGTAAGCTACTAACTTTGTCCCCTTGCCAACTATACTAGCATTGTGAGGTACTTGTCAATTAATCTACTTACATCACCAGAGAGTATTAAATATTCCCCTTTATAACCCAATGACTAACATTTTAATGTTAATATTAATCATCATTATTTTAACATCTCTAAATCTTTAATCATTCGATTATAAATTATTTAATTGACTAAGTAATTAGGTTATTAATTATTTAATTGACTAAGTAACTAACAAACATTACTTACTAATTCACCATCCTTATTTAATAATTCATTTAAATTTTGCTCCTTATTTATATCTATCCTCGTATAATCATATCTTCATTTAATAATTAAAATTTTTCATTTCCTAAAATGTCATTCATTTAATAATTTATTCAAATAATCATTTAACTAACTATTGCATTAACAATTGATTAATAATCATTTAACTAGATAATTTCTTGATAATTTATTTAAATAATTCATTTTCCAATTAAATGTGTTAAATTAAACTTAAAATTTTGAAAATGATTTATATCCATTCTCAATTATAAATATTATTGAAAATTTAAATCTTAAATTTGGAATATGATTTATCCATTCTCAATTATAATAGAGAATTGGAAAAAAACTAAAAATAAATAATAATAAAAAAATCATCATATACATTTATATAAACATTTCTTTATTGTTACGATGAATTTACCTATATAATTTATTTATATATAAACAAAAAAAATAAAATAAAGAAAAAAAAATGAATAATAACATGTAACGATGAATTTGATTTAGAATAAGACATGAGTAGCTTGACGGTTGACACTGAGCCTGCATGAGGCCCACATGTCTGCCCCATCGTTCCCGCTGGTAAAACCTCAAGTAAAAAACCCTCTACCGTTGAACGCCTCACTCAATTGTTAGTTTTTTTTTTGGGTTGGAGTATCTTCTCCGTAATTTTTCGAAGGGCACGACCCTGGCTCCATGGCTGGTTTCCCGAAGAGCAAAAGAAGTTTGTAAAATGTGGTCGTCCTTGGATTTATAGGCGAGAGTTGGTTTAATGGGTGCGACCGAGGGTGACCATCCTGGGAGTGAGTGACCATGGTTTCATCATGGTCTCGGCTCCTCTATGCGTTCGTGCGTCAACTTGATAAATAATAATAATCTATTTTTTAAGGTCACGACCAAGCCACACCAAATTGGTGTATGAGACCCCCTTGTTTGTGTGACAAGGGACCCCCCTCTGCCCAACGATTTGACTAGTAAAGTCTACAGAGGTATACATACCCTACCCCCCTTTGGATTTGAACTTGTGACCTCTTAAGAGGAAACACATGTTCTTAACCATTAGGCCCACTCAAGCTGTATATAGGTGGTCGAAGATGGGTAGGTGAGGTTCAAATGGGGGTGTATATACCAATTCCACCTTCAAATCATGTGTATACTACCTTCAACTTTTGTTTATATCATATTGTTAGCCTCTTGGACGTTAAAATTACTTCTTCTTCTTCATATGAACAAGGATAGTTTATTTGTAGTAATCAAAAACAAGGGCTAGGGTGTTTTTTCTACTACAGGTTTGTCGTTAGTTTGTTGGTGGTCACCAGTTCGATTCCCTTGCACATTTTTCATATGACTTGGTGCCTTACCTCCGCAGCTCGTCCATGGCCGTCCCTGGTGGGTGCACAACCATGGCCATCCCGTGGGGTTTACTATTAAGTTTCATTTTTTTTCTTTTTTGTTATAAGTATAAGTTAATGTATATAAGTTTTTTTTGGGTAGGTTTAATATATATTTATATATAATAACGAATATATAGAACAACCTTTTTTTTCATATATATATTTGTAAGCTATTCGGTAGCGAAGAAGCTACTCGTAAAATCAACTACTGGTAAAATCAAAGTGGGGGCGGTGAGATCAAAGTGGGTTTCGTAGGTAGAATCCAATTAGGGTTTACACCTCTTATTAGTCCCTGCCAAAGGCCTGGGACTATAACAATGAGTTGCCCTTTGACTTTTTATTAGTTTATTGTCGACTTTAAATTTGTGTGCTATATCCAATGTGTAACATAGGAAATCAATATATGTATTTTTTTTAATAATAAACAAATATATTTTTCTAAAATTTAATTGGCTGATATCTTTGATGTGTTATTGTAGGCTTCACGTCATTCAATGTATAAATTTGATTATACAATTAATGGATTTGCTAGTTTGAGAAGGATAGTGGGTGCATAAATGTTGGATGATGTCAGCCAGTAGAGCCAGATCGCCTCGTTCCATGAATCAAACGTACCCACCTGTCGCCTTTAGATCCAACCGACACGACTCACAGATAACAATGCCCTATTGACAATTCCTTCTAAGTCTAATGTTGCATTTGCTCCGCTTGGATCGAGGAACCAATTTGTTAACTCCTTCAACCCTCTAACAGTCTAATCACATTTACTGGTATGCACTTACTCGAAACCATACTTCACCTACCTCTTGTATAGTTTAAGAGTTTAATTAAAGGAAATAGTACTACAGACAAGTTATGGTAAACGTTCAGTTTCAACACGTCATTCGTCGATGTCCCTGGTGTTTTAGCGTTGTCCACATCATCCACTAATATCTTGCCACACACTCATCCATCACATGTTTTGGCATGCTCGACTTGCAATAATTGTACTAAGTGATAGTAACATTGATTTTGGTGTAATTCCTCGATTCAACCATGTTCCCAATATGCGAGGGTCACAAAAAGTTTTTCGTTTTCATTTGAATGTTCTTCCTGTTTACAGAGGGTTCTTATTCAGACTTACACTCCCTTAAGCTTATGAATCTGTAAGTCGCATTTTCCTTTAGACTGAGGAGTAACCTCCACTCTGCTAGCTTATACACTATTCGTAAGAAGAGAACGTGGGTTTAAAAGGTTACCGACAATTTGGTCAGTTCAAATTCGCATGGTTTCTTCTGTGCGAGGGTGATGAACAATAACCTATGACACCCACCAAGGTGAGGATCCTCATCTTCCTGGACTTTGGGTAGAACAATTTTAATTAAATGTCTATCGCTGTGCTAAATTGCGCGTCAGTATTGCCATTAGTCCCTTAAGGATGATATAATGATAACTCTTCTATTTTCCACTGTAAATGTAATTTCTTCATTTATTCTTTTATGACCTCCGTGAACATTTCCCGACTTTTACTGAGGGTCCATCCTTTGTTAATTTACGGTCCTTACTGAGCTAACTCGTTTCTCTCAGATTTTTTCCCATTAGAGTTTGATTCGTGGGTATGTTAATTCCTCAATTATTTCACTTTATTTAAGATAGAGTTTACCTGCTATCAAATATTATTTTAGAGATAGAATTTTACGCGTTCCTCAGTCATTCATTAAATGAATTATAACCTGGTTTGATACTCGCCTGGTGCTTATAAAAAATTGACTATGAGTAGACTCCTACGAGGCTCCCAAATTTTCGGGATTCGTAAGAATATTCTACTGTAATTACTGGTTGGTAATAATAATTTCTCTAACTATATTCGTATCCATTTGATATCATATATTTTTTGAGATCCCAATGGATTGTTACCCATGAATAATTTACTGAGAGTATTGTTTACTTCGTTTTTGTTCCTTTTTTTTCGGTTCATACATGTTCAGTTATTTTCCTATGGGTTTGTATGCTCAACAAAGGATCTGAGGGGTTTAAAATCAACAATTTACCCTCGTCGATATTCATTATTTGAAAATCATATTTATTATGTATGTCCCGTCCCTAATAAAAAGAAATAGAAAGAAAGGAAACATACATATTATATCTTCTTATCATGAATTGCTTTCTATGTGATGTGCATTTGTAACTAAAACGTAACTTTATTATTTAATCCATGACTGATATGTTTTTCAAAATAGCATTGATGGATGCATTAACTAATAATGGGTCTCTCACTCTGTTCGAGGAACCCATCAGGATTTTATTCTTCAGCTTCACCCTTACTTGTTGTAACGACCTCGCTATGGAAAAACTCTAAGCGGTTGTGACACATATTTGGCCAAGAATGACCAGGTCTAAGTAATCGTTACTGACTTGGATTTTTTTTTTCATTATATTTAGCTTATGAGATACAGTACCAATCCTCCATTCTCCACTTGTACATTTATTGATTTACTCTTATTGATTCACTAATTATCTGTAATTAATCAAGACAATCCAGAGGATGATCGATTAAAGCTTGAGTTATGTCTAGTTAGTACTACTTAACACTGGCAATGTATCTAGTTTCATGAGGATTTAGTTCCATTCAGCTTACCGTTCATTATACATTTTGAATAACAAACAACCCTCAATTATTATCTTTTGAAAAAAACTATTCATTACTTGTGCATTTAGTTATATTAACTTTCATTGTTCAACATGTATTTCCCAACTAACTCGACAGGCACTGCGTTGCCATGCAACCCTTGTTTGATCAAGCTATCTTTCATTTATAGACTAAAACTCTAATTTATTACATATCCTTTTATTTTTTTATTTATTCCACACACACATATATAATAATCCCTTCTATAATTAATTAAAGAATTATTTATATACTTTTCATTTTATATATAAAATAATACCATTTATCTTAATTAATATGTTGTTTTATTATTATTATTATATATATATATTCCCTCATATTCCTTATTCTTTTAACAACAAATAATAAAATAATTCTTTATATACTTTTCATTTTCTGTAGAAAAGAGTACTAGGTGTAAGAACATTTTTACTTTTCTTTTTATCATACTACAAGAATTTGTTTTTATTTATTTAATTATTATTTTTAAATAAAAAAGACCATTTAACGTTAATCAATTTTGGCTTTTTGTAGGTTGGTGGAATAGGTGGACAAGGGGTTGAACAGAGGTTGTTGGAACATATTGACAAGGGGGGTTGGATAGAGTGCATGATATTTTTCATGTCTATTCATTCTTTCATCTTTTAGGTTTTCTTAAGGGTTTTGGGTTAATTTTTTTTTTAGGGTTTCTATTTCTAGGTTATTTCCTGTTTTGGACTGTTCCAGTTATGGGTTGGTTCTATTTCTGGGTTGTTTTCAATTTAAATGATATGAAAATTGAAGGATATTTTACTGCTCTACATTAGGGAACTTAATTTTGTTTCAATTTATAGGTCTCTTGTCATTGTAACCCCCCCCCGGCCCCCTTTTTTTTAATTGTAAAAGAAAAGATGAATTACCCTCTCAAGGAAATAAAATTTTTGGTTTTTATTCAGCTTAAGAAACTCCTCCTTGCTTTCTAGTTTACTAAATTGTATGGTATTTTTTTTTAATTTTAGAATTTACATTTCAGTTTTAGATGGGGCTCATAAGGCTCCAGTATTTCAACTACAACTCTGATACCAAATGTAAAACCCGCTCCCTTGTATTAGTGGTTCAAAGTTTAAACAATAAACTTGTTTTCTAAATTATGTTTGTATATTCATCAAGTAAATCTAACATCACATTTCTAGTTCTGTTCTAATATACAAACAATTAAATCTCAGGTTATAGGTATGGATTTTTAACTTTTATTTACATAAAAAAAAACAGTAAGTAAAATCAGTGAAATACCCGTTGAAGAGAAATTTTCCCTTTTCAATTTGTCCCTTTCTCTGCCTGTTGATCACTTGTCTTGATAACTGGCCTGAAACTGAATCCTCCCAACCAACTAGGAACAAAGCCTCTTTGGCTCCCTAGGTCCAGGAAATCAGATTTCCTGGCTCCCGAGCCCAAAATCCCAGCAAATTCAGTCCACTAGTAAAACCCCCAAAGAAATGTTGCATCCATTCTCCTCTTCCCTGGTTTCTCTTTTTCCCTCCAAATAAAATCCCCCCCTCCAAGTCCAACCCCCTCTCCCTTATCCTCGTAACTCAAATCCCCCCCTCATTCAATTCTCATATGCCTCATCTTTTCATTAATTCCTTCACCTACATTTAAAAAGATAAAATAGTCCCCTCCCTTTTGTTACATTACTTAATTCAAAATAATAAATAATAAAATGATTAAAATCTAATTATTTGAATAATTAAGTTAATTTACCTTAATAAATTGTGATCATTAATTAATGAAATTGGGTTGTTATAGAGGGACTGTTGAGTAGAGAAGGGTCACACTTCCTTGGGTGTGACAGGTGCGTGGGTAATGAGAGACAATAGACTAGTTGCAGGAGTGGCACCTTGGACTGATCAATTATGTTGAGTATCAGACCTTAGCCCGACATTATGAACCCTTTTTGCTTGGTGGAGTTAAGCCCCAGCTCGGGGGTGACATGTTGCTGAAAGCTTATGAGAAATATAGTCTATGGCTGGGAGGAACGTCTTAGTTCTGCACGCAGTTGGTGACTTTTCATAAAAGATAAGTGTCTTTATGTGCGTGTCTTATTTACTGTGTGCTTAAATTGTATGTGTTTAATATGGGTTTAATTCTTATATATATTGTTTCATATAAGTAATTGTTGTTATTCTGTTTAATGTTGCTTGCACATGTGAGTTTGTTGTTGATAGCCAATAATTGCAATCATGCATGAGTATGACAGTTGTTGATAGTCTTACCTGTTAAGTTAACCTTATGATATTGGTCATGAGTTTCCGAGGAAAGGTTTGAATGGTTATGTGCACAAAAAAGTAACCTGAGTGCACAATAGGTTGGAATTTGTTTGTGTATGTAGGGAAATAGACCCCGCACACAAGGAAAATCAAAATTGGTGTGTGACGCTAGAATGGTTGTGCACACAATAGTGTTTTGTGTTTAGTATGCTTGTGCACAGTTGTTTTGTGTTACTTCCACTGTTATAAGTCGTGTGACGTGACTCAACTTGAGGACGAGTGCATTACTTCAAGTGATACTACGCATATTGGTGTTTAGTGTAGAATCCACACAGTGTATTTTTGGAATAACATTGTTTAGTAGTAAGCTGGATGATGTTACAGATGGGTATCATGAGTAGTTTGGTAAAGGGAATGTTACAATATGTTTGGTTTCAGGGCATCGGAAGTTGAGATTGTGTGACGTGGCACATCTTGGGTGGTTGGGGACGTTAAATTGTGGTATCAAATCTTTTGGTTCAACACTGGGCTTGTATGGGCTAGAGGCCAACAAGAAGCATCAGAGATTCAGTTTCAACACTAAGATTGCAAGGTCCGAGTACCTACTTAAGAAAAAAATCATAGTGGTAAGTAGTTTAATTTGAAATTATAGTGTGACCATGGTGCACATAAAATAAGAATGCGCAGATGTGGGTGCTAAATGTTGGATATTGCGGGGTGCGACACTGAAACTGCATAATAAACAATGGTGCACAGGTGTGTGCACTAAAAGTTTGGGGATTCGAGAAACAAATTTACGGTGCATCCGCAATATTGATACACGGTGTGTAGGTTAAATATTGACATCATGCATTGTTGTATGTTGAATACTAGTGTGCGCATGGGCTTCAAAAGAAAGTATTTTGACAAGATGGTACAGATTTTTTATGAAGTTGTCTCATGAATTCATCTAACAAATCTTGTTGCCTACACATTTTTCAGAATTGTCATCGATTAGAACATGATAGAATCAACGTAGAATTTCAAAATAATGGAAGATGCATGGAGAACTTACAACCCTAATGATGGATTTGGGGATTTGTATGTCGGTTTGGGTGTTGTTGGTACAAAATCCAAGGAGGAGTGCATAAACTTAGTAGTAACCATAAAGGGATTGAAAAACCATGTCCAAATCTATAAAGATGATAACGAAAGGCTTATGAGAGCCAAGGAGAAACAAGATGACTTCAATGTCAAATTGATGCAAATCCTAGAAAGAATAGAAAAGAAAATGGATAAGGAGATAGAGACAAGTAGGTCAAGAAGTCGCAAGTCTCGTGATGAGAAAAGAAGAGAAGCAAGAAGTGTTAGTAGGCATAGATCTCACTCAACAAAGCATTCATTTAGGAGAGTGTGTAGTAGCTCAAGTCCATCTCCTTTCATAAAACATAAGAGAAGGACTGGGGTGGACAAGCTACATGAAGAAATGAATACGAACAAGCCTCATACGTTTGATGGTAGCACAATAAGGATGAAGATGTGGAGACTTGGTTGCTAGGTATGAAGAAATATTTCCATCTGCATAATTATTCTTCGTAGGTAGAAGAGAGAATCTCCATATTTTAGCTAAAAGGAAAAGCATCAATGTGGTGGGATTAGTTCATGCAAGTGCGACACATTGATGAGAAGAAGGTTACTTGGAGAGATTTCAATAGGTATTTCCAAAAGAAATACTTAACCAAGAGGTACTATGATAAGAAAATGAAGGATTTCTTTGAACTCAAGCTTGGGAGTATGACGATAGATGAGTATGAAAGACGATTCTTAGAGCTGTTGAATTATGTCGCATTCATGAAGGATGAGGAAGTTAAAATTCAGAGGTAAATGAGTGGGTTTCCCTTATTTATCAGTGACAAGATACAGTACGATGACCCCAAGACATTGGAGAAAACCATAAGGCATGCTAAATGCCTTTAAGATCAACAAACGGGAAGACCGTCTTTCCAAAAGGCTTGGGAAGAAAAGATGAAAAGCAAGGTGGAATAGAGGAAGAAGGGGACTAAGCCACCCTTTTTCATAAATACCGCGTAAGGATAGCCAACTCCCAAGATACCCATAATGATGGAGACAATGGAGCAAAAGCTAAGGCAACAACCTATTCAATGTTGGAGTTGTGGCGAAGATCATATGAGTAGATATTTCCCTCAAAGAGGTGATAAAGCGAGGATTGCGTATAGTATACAACAAGCTAAGACATTTGAGGACATGGTCATGAATGCACCTAGAATTTACGCAACCCTGGATAACAAGCAAGTTGAGTTTCAGTCGCACATGATTGAATTGGAAAGTAAGATTAATGACCAACCCAACATTATTTTAATTGATTTAGGAGGTAGTCATAGTTATCTAGATCCTAATATGGTGGAAATATTTTGATTGCCAAGAAGCAAGCTTGGAAAACCTTTGTTGGTATAGTTAGCTACATGAAAAAAAGGAAAATTAATGAGATGGTTAAGGCATGTTCAATGGAAATGAATGGACCATGCACAAATGCTGATTTGAATATCATATGTTTGGGCTCATATGATTGCTTCATTTGTATGGATTGGTTGGATCAACATCATGCTATTCTAGACTGTTACAATAAGACATCTAATTGTTTGGATGAGAAAGGAAACTTAAGAACAGTTCAAGGAATTCAAAGAGTTGTAACTATCAGAGAAGTTTCAACATTGCAATTGAAGAAAAGATACAGGAAAGGATGTCAAGTATTTTCCGTGCACATGGAAGAGGCACCTAAGGATAAAGTGCCAAATGTTGAAGACTACGCAGTACTAAAATAATTTGAGGATGTCTTTAAAGAGATATCAGGGTTGTCACCGAAAAGAGATATTGATTTCTCTATAAATTTGATGCCTGGAGCAACACCCATATCCAAGACTCCTTATAGGATGAGTACGCTAGAGCTGAAGGAGTTGCATATGCGACTTGAAGAGCTTTTGAAGAAGGGGAATATATTCCCAAGTGTGTCACCTTGGGGTGCCCCAAAATTTTTTGTGAAGAAGAAGGATGGTACGCTGAGACTTTGTATTGACTTCAGGAAGTTGAACAAAGCAACAATAAAGAACAAGTATCATTTTCCAAGGATAGATGACCTATTTGATGAGCTGCGTGGTGCGCAAATATTTTCAAATATGGATCTCAGATCTGGATATCACCAAGTGATAATTAAGGAAGAAGACATCAACAAGACTTCCTTCAGAATGAGGTACAAACATTATGAGTTCACAATGGTGCCTTTTGGGTTGTCAAATGCACCCGTTGTCTTCATGTGTTTGATGAATGGAGTTTTTAGAAGTTACTTAGATAAGTTTGTCATTGTATTTCTGGATGACATACTTATTTACTCAAAGTATGAAGAAGAGCACGAGCAACACTTGAGGATGGTACTGCAAGTATTGAGGGAGCATCAAATTTATGGAAAGTTGAGCAAGTGCTCATTGTATTAGCGACTGATTCATTATCTAGGTCATATCATTTCCAAGGAAGGAATAGTTTTGGATTTGAAAAAGATAAAATCCATTGAAGAATGGTTGGCACCAAGAAATGTCGCAGAGGTGAGGTCCTTTATGGGACTTGCAGGTTATTATAGAAGATTTATTGAAGGATTCTAAAAAATTGTGCATCCAATTACATCCTTGCAAAAGAAAGGTGTGTGATTTGAATGGACTTCGGATTGTGCAAGGAGTTTTCAGCACTTGAAACGTTTGTTGACAAGTGCGTCGATTTTGAGAATTACTAATTTAGATGTAGACTTCGTTGTGTGCACAGATGCATGCAAGGAAGGGCTCGGTGGAGTCTCGAGTCAGAATGGACATGTGGTTTCCAACAAATCAAGAAAGTTAAAAGAGAATGAAAGGTTCTATGCTACTCATGACTTATAATTGGCATCCATAGTGCATGCTTTGAAGATGTGGTGGAACTATCTCATGGGTAAAATATTTGAGCTAAGGATAGACCATAGTGGTATGAAATATGTGTTTGGAAAACCAAGTTTAAATGGCAGATAAAATAGGTGGTCCCACCTAAAATAGGTGGTCCCACCTAAAATAGGTGGTTAGGTGGGACCATTGCTACAAAAATTACTTTTGGTTTAGAAAAAATAAATTTCCAAGCCAAACATATGCAAGCTAAAAATTAAATAACAAGTCATTCAAGTCTTTTTGGGAATGAAGTAGAGTTTTCACAACCACCTTTTGGTTGGGCTACCATACAATCCACCATCTTGTTACATCCAACCCATTGGATTTGTCGAAACAATCCAACAACAAAATTAAAAAAAAGAAAACCATCTTCCTACGGGATAATCAAACACAATTCTATAAAGAAATACTTACCTTGTTGGGGAATATTTAAGCACATTGAATTTGTTGACTAGATGCCAAAAACAAGTTATAAATCCTTGAAATAAGGTTGAATATCACGATATCCTACAACCCAAAGGGTGGTAGCTATGGAAACCAAATGAACTGTAAAAACAATAGTCACAAAGGATAAGACCATGAGAACAATATTAACCCCAACTAAGAAGGGTATAAACCTAGAACACCATGAAGCCTGAAATAAGAAATATTGAATTTGAAAAGCGTAAAATTCATATTCAAACCACAAACCCCAAATTAGCCAAAATCCTTAGACTGTTATTCTTCACCATTGGTAGAATAATATCTTTGTGTCTCATCCCACAATAATGAACTCATTGCTTCTATGCAACCCATGACTTGCTCTACTTTTGTATAACACACAACCTCTCAATTGGGTTGTCTTCTTCTTGCCACCATGTCTTCACAGACATCTACAATATCTTCAACTAGAAAATATTCACACAATTTTTTATTAATTGAGTTGGTTGTCATTGATGTCAACCCTTGAAGAAGTCCGATAGGAAATTCCAGTAGCTCCAATAGTATGGTTAAGGGAATTAATATTGTTTTATGTATAATGGTATGAAGATTAGTATATTTTTAGGTAAGACTATTCTAGATGGATAGTACATGTCATGCCATTTCCATTGATATGTGGAACATCACATAACTCCTCATGGTTAGAGAGTTATGGCCCTATGAAGTTGGAGAACCCTCATGAGTTATCTAGAAAGTCAAAGAAGTTAAATTATTCTAGAAGCTCCTAGAAGAAGTTGGCTAGTAAAGTGGGTGAAACTAGCAGTCACTAGTACATATTGGAAAAATCGTGACGTTCTATTTGCGATGTTATGGACAAAATTGGCCATATTGTCGAAAAATAGAGGATTTTTTTTTCTCCATATTGCCCGATAACGTCGCTCCTGCGACGTACTACTAAAAAATGTCTCTCTCGCGACAAGGTTCAAAGGATGTTGTTCTTGCGACGACGTAAAATTTTCGTCTCACTTGCGACGTTGGTGAAATATTCGTCGCACTTGCGATGTTGTGGAAACTAGGTTTTCCCCACCCCAATGGTCACCTAGTATTTGACCAAGTCAACTATTGTCGAAATTGCAACGTTATAAAATCTATAAATATGTTGCATTTTATGGATGTTGTGACAAGTTTGCTATAATAACGACAATTCAAAAAGGGTATAAGCCGGTCTTCTTGGCGAACAAAAAACAAATATTTTTTTCAGTATATGTCCGTGGGGAAGAATGTCATAAAACAGTAGAGGTGGGAAAAAAATTAAAGAGGGTGAAAAGGGTGACGATAAATGTTATTGCCCTTGCAAAAATTGTTGTACTAGACGTCCTGGAAGAGTTTTAATACCAACAACTAAAAAACATTGTAGAAAATATGGGCACATGGACGAGGGATCAAATGAATATCGCCCCATGGTAATTAGCTATATATATATTAATTATCTATTTTAATATTTATTGTATTCTCAAAATTTTATACTATTTTATACATGCACTAATTTTTCATGATTGTTTGTAAGTATAAAGTTAGATTTCCCCCCTAACTTTATGCACAAAGCACCAAGTAGTAGCAGAAATGATGTTGTACAAGATGAAGAACTTGAAGCAGATAATGAAGATCAAGTTAATGATCCCATGGAAGTAGATGACAATAATAACATAGTTCAAGATGATGGGAC
>ML778654.1:557411-571417 GCA_009831015.1 Picea engelmannii | reverse complement strand
TCGTTTTAATTTTATCGGTTCAATTTTAAAGGAAACAACTATTAAAAGACATTGTACTAGGGCTAGAGTACATGATGGGGCCAACGTTGAATTTTTTTCAAAATGTTTCTATATGCACCAAAATTTGACATGGATACTCTGTTCACATTTGACATGCACCGAAATTTGACATGGATAATCTGTTCCATGTCAAATTTCAAGATAGTTCCGACAACAATTATATAGAAGGGAATGGCAAAAATTGACAATGAGACGTGCATGATGAATGTTGATGAAAATGTGGATGATCTCAAATATTATGCGGGGACATCATACATCCTTGAGTCTTGAAACCCTCCCATATTGTCAAGGCATGTGTCTAGTCTAAACATGTCAAATATTGATGCATACATGAACATATTGAAGACATTTCAACGTTGGCCCCTTTCACTGCTCACTATGTGGGGTCAGTGCATGACATTTGTGGCGGGTGAATTGGAAGTTCCATGACATTTCAAGAGAGTTCCAACAAATATTATACATATGGAAATGAGGAATGATGACAATGAGACATCCATTATGAACGTTGATGCAAACATGGATGATCTAAAAGATTATGCAGGGACATCAGACATCCTTGAGTCTTGAAACCCTCCCATACTGTCAAGCCATGTTTTTAGTCTAACCATGTCAGATTTCGACGCATACATGTACAGTTTGAAGAAATTCCAATGTGGCCCCATTCACTACTCATTGTGCGAGGTAGATGCAAGATGACATTGGTGATGGGTGTATTAGAAGTGCCATGACATTTCAAGAGAGTTCCGACAAAGATTATATAGATGGAAATAACGAATGATGACAATGATACATCCATTATATTGAACATTGATGCAAACATGTACGATCTCAAATATTATGCGGAGACATCAAACATCCTTAAGTCTTTAAACCCTCCCATACCATCAAGGCAACTATCTATTCTAACCATGACAAATTTCAACGCATACATGAACAAATTGAAAAAATTTCAACGTTTTCCGCATTCACTGCTCACTGTGCGGGTTCGATGGAAGAAATTTGTGATGGGTGTCTTGGAAGTTCCATGTCAAGTTTCAAGATAGTTCCAATAATGATTCTATAGTAGGGAATGACGAATGATGACAATGAGAGGTGCAACATGATGAACGTTGATGCAAATGTGGACGATCTCAAAGATTATGTGGGGACATACATCCTTGAGTCTTGAAACCATCCCATACCGTCAAGGCATGTGTTTAGTCTAACCATGTCAAATTTCGATGCATACATGCACATATTGAAGAAATTTCAACGGTGGCCCCATTCAATACTCACTATGTGGCGTCATTGCATGCCATTTTTGGTGGGTGAATTGGAAGTTCCATGACATTTTAAGAGAGTTCCAACAAATATTCTATAGATGGAAACAACGAATGATGACAATGAGATTCCCATTATGAACGTTGTTGCAAACATGGATGATATCAAAGATTATGTGGGGACATCAGACATCCTTGATTCTTGAAACCCTCCCATACCATCAAGGCATGTGTCCATGTCGAATTTCGACGCATAAATGCATAGTTTGAAGAAATTTCAATGTTGGCCCCATTCACTGCTCACTGCACGAGGTAAGATGACATTTGTGATGGGTGTATTGTAAGTGCAATGACATTTCAAGGGAGTTCCGAAAAATATTCTATAGATGGAAATGATGAATGATGACAATGCGACATCCTTTATATTGAACGTTTATGCAAAAATGGATGATCTCAAATATTATGCGGGGACATCAAACATCCTTAAGTATCGAAACCCTCCCATACCTTCAAGGCAACTATCTAGTCTAACCATGTCAAATTTCGATGCATACGGGCATATATTGAAAACATTTAAACATTGGCCCCATTCACTGCTCACTGTGCAGGGTTGATGGAAGAAATTTGTGATGGGTGTATTTGAAGTTCCATGTCAAATTTCAAGATAGTTCCAACAACAATTCTATAGAAGGGAATGACAAACATTGGAAATGAGACATGCATGATGAATCCTAATGCAAATGTGGATGATCTCAATTATTATGTGGGGACATCATACATTCTTGAGTATTGAAACCCTCCCATACCGTCAAGGCATGTGTCTAGTCTAACCATGTCAAATTTTGACACATACAGGAACATATTAAAGAAATTTCAATGTTGGCCCCATTCACTGCTCACTATGTGGGGTCGATGCATGACATCTGTGGTGGGTGAATTGGAATTTCCATGACATTTCAAGAGAGTTCCAACAAATATTATACATATGAAAACGACGAATTATGACAATGAGATATCCATTATGAACGTTGATGGAAACATGGATGATCTCAAAGATCATGTGGGGACATTAGACATCCTTGAGTCTTGAAACCCTCCCATACTGTCAAGGCATGTTTCTAGTCTAACCATGCCGAATTTCGACGCATACATGCATAGTTTGAAGAAATTTCAACGTTGGCCCCATTCATTGCTCACTGTGCGAGGTCAATGCAAGATGACATTGGTGATCGGTGTATTGGAAGGGCCATTACATTTCAAGAGAGTCCCGACAAATATTATATAGATGGAAATAACAAATGATGACAATGAGACATACATTATATTGAACGTTGATGCAAACATGGACCATCTCAAATATTATGCTGGGACATCAAACATCCTTAAGTCTTGAAACCCTCCCATACCATGAAGGCAACTATCTAGTTTAACCATGTCAAATTTCAACGCATATGGGAACATATTGAACAAATTTCAACGTTGGCCCAATTCATTGCTCACTGTGCGGGTTCAGTGGAAGAAATTTGTGATGGGTGTATTGGAAGTTCCATGTCAAATTTCAAGATAGTTATGACAACGATTCTATAGAAGGGAGTGACGAATGATGACAATGAGAGGTGCATGATGAATGTTGATGCAAATGTGGATGATCTTAAAGATTATGTGGGGACATCATACATCCTTGAGTCTTGAAACCCTCCCATACCGTCAAGGCATGTTTCTAGTCTAACCATGTCAAATTTTGATGCATACAGACACATATTGAAGAAATTTCAACGGTGGCCCCATTCACTGCTCACTACGCGGGGTCGGTGCATGACATTTGTGGTGGGTGAATTGAAGCTTCTGTGACATCAACTTGACTTGGTAATTCAATAATCAAACAAAGTGGTTAAATCCACTTTAACCAAGAGAATCAAGAATATATCCACTTGAGTTAATGAAGTAAATTTATTGATGGTTCATCCATTGGGGTTGCAAGCTAGGAATCAAACCTACTAGAAATTGGCATTGGCAAGAGGAATGCAATTATGATTATGTTCAAAATTATCCAGTTTGTGTTGCTAGTGTTACACCTCATTTTAAATGAGGTCTACACTAGTATTTTTTACTGCTCTTATGATTTTTATCACAAAGGTAGGTTTATAAGTTGATCTTTGGATGGCCTAGGGGTTGTGATTGCATTTGATGAGACTATTAGTGATGTAGTCATGGATGGCTCGATGATGTTGATGCTCTAGTTGTCTTGGTAATTTCTTTCCTTTCATACTAGTAGACTTGGTTGTGGAGTCCCTTATATCATCATTATTGCATGGTTTATGATACATGTTGATGTATGGCTCCCTTGATGGAACACCCTAGCAATTTTTGGCTAAGCTAATATTGTATTGGCATATTTGTTTGCTTGGAATTCTCCTTTTGATATCATTTGATTTCACATTCATTTAGTTTGATATGGTCTAGCATGGTGTGATGTTCATGAGGTGAATTCCCTTGCTCATGTTGAGGATTCATACACATATTATGGTTTTTTAGGACATGTATTACACCCTAGTGTCGAGCGTTTCCATCTTCTACATATTTTTCTGCCCTATTACTTGGTGGAGGATCCTGCCATGGATTTCCCTTGCCTTGTGGGACGATTTCACACTTGTTTAGGTGAAATTTGGATATTAGTCATCATCCCATGTGGAGCGCCCACCCTCCTTGCATACATGTTAAGGGATGGTCTTATTTATTGATTGATGAGGGGCCACCCCTTTCTTTATGGATTTACTTTATCATTGAAGGCATTTCACATGTGTTCTTCATATATAATTTGATGCCTTATTTCATGGATCCACTTGCTTGGAACTTTTTTTGAGGAAGACATCCACCATTTGAGGCCATTCTGCACTTTTCCATGCTTTGTTTGACAATATGTTTTTCTTGAAGGTCTCACACTTTCTATCATTGGAGGTTTGAATTATTCAAACTTCTAGTTTATGGAGATGTCCACCTTTGGATGTTACATTTCATACCTTTTATTTCTTGTTGATGGGACATCTCACATTGGGATCAAGAGGTTTCATGGTTTTATGTCCTAGATCATGAAGGAAGATGCCCACTTATGGATGTTGCTTGCACTTATGTTTATGCTTATTATTGAGGACACCCACCTTTCTTGGAGCCTTATTGCACTTGCTTTTGTTATGATTCCTCATGTGGGCGCCCCTCTTGCAAACTCACCTTGTGTTGCATTTGGGTGCCTGACCTTTCTCAGGCAGTCTTGAAAAATTTAAGTCAAAGCCAAAATTTCTCCTTATCCGACATCCAACTCATCTTCTTTCCTAGTGCTCCCTTGTGTGGCCCTTTTCATGCCTTTCATGGGGGTGGGTGCACCTCTTGACAAATCGCCTTGCGTTGCGTTTGGGTTCTCTGCCTCGTTTTTGTTACGTTTCCTCTTGTGGGCGCCCCTCTTGCCAACCCACCTTGCCTTGCCTTTGGGCACCCTGCCTTGTTTTCATTATGATTCCTCATGTGGGAGCCCCTCTTGCAAACTCACCTTGTGTTGCGTTTGGGCACCCACCCTTGCCCAAGTTGTCTTGAAAAAGTTAAGTCGAAGCCAAAATTGCTCCTTATTCGACATACGATTCATCTTCTTTCCTAGTGCTCCCTTGTGTGGCCATTTTCATGCCTTTAATGTGGGTGGGTGCACCTCTTTCCAAATTGCCTTGCGTTGCGTTTGGGTGCTCTACCTCCTTTTTGTTACAATTCCTCTTGTGGGTGCCTCTCTTGCCAACTCACTTTGCCTTGCCTTTGGGCACCCTACCTTGTTTTCATTATGATTCCTCATATGGGCGCTCCTCTTTCAAACTCAACTTGCGTTGCGTTTGGGTGCCCAACCTTGCCCAAGCTGTGTTGAAAAAGTTAATTCAAATCCAAAATTGCTCCTTATCCAGCATCCAACTCGTCTTCTTGCTTAGTGCTCCCTTGTGTGGCCCTTTTCGTGCCTTTCATGTGGGTGGGCACACCTCTTTCCAACTCGCCTTGCGTTGCATTTGGGCACACTGCCTCATTTTTGTTACATTTCCTCTTATGGGCGCCCCTCTTGCCAACTCACCTTGCCTTGCCTTTGGGCACCCTTCCTTGTTTTTGTTGTGATTCCTCATGTGGGCGCCCCCTCTTGCAAACTCACCTTGCATTGCGTTTGGGTGCCCAGCTTTGCCCATGCCGTCTTGAAAAAGTTAAGTTGAAGCCAAAATTGCTCCTTATCCGACATTCGATTCGTATTATTTCCTAGTGCTCCCTTGTGTGGTCATTTTCGTGCCTTTCAAGTGGGTGGGCGCACCTCTTTCCAACTCACCTTGCATTGCGTTTGGGTGCTCTGCCTCATTTTTGTTATGATTCCTCTTGTGGGCCGTGCCCCTCTTGCCAACTCTCCTTGCCTTTCCTTTGGGCACCCTTCCTTGTTTTCGTTACGATTTCGCATGTGGCCGCCCCTCTTGCCAACTTGAATTGCGTTTCATTTGATCGCCCTACCTCGTTTTCGTTACAATTCCTCATGTGGGCTTACATATAATTCACCTATAATATGAGACACAAAATGGCCATAGAGAGCAAATACCTAAACTACATATATATATAAATAAAAATATAATATATATAATAAATATATATAAATTTAATAAAACAATAAAACAAACAAAACATAATTCTTAAAACCTTTAACCTTAAAACCACCAGCTCTTAACATTCTTAAGATCTCTATAGACTCATGCCCCTTAACACTTATAACCACTATACCCTATAAATTCTAACCCATATAACCTCTAGAACTTCTAATCATTAAAAGCTAATTTCTATATCTTCATAACCCTTGATTCTTATAACATTTATCACATGGAACCCTTATCCCTTATAACCTCTAATTTACTCTAAAGCACTATAATTTTTATCCCATATGGCTCATATCACCACTAACTAGTATAATCACTAATTAAATCGTATAATCTCAAACCCCTATAATTGTACAAATCCTAACACCTACAAAACTTATATACCTTTATCCCTATTATCCCTAACATCCCCAATCCCTATAACCCTAAATATTTAACCTATGACCCATATAACACTTAACATATAACTTATACAACCCACAAAACTAACATAAACTCAAACCCCTAATAATTATCCCTTATAACTCTTATAACCCCTAACCTATAATAGGTTTAATTCCTAACGCCTAACTCCTACCCAACCCCTAACATGTATAGCCTGTAACCTTCATAAACTCTAGATTCTAACTCTCAAACCCTTATAATTGTATAACTCCTAACACTTATAATGATGCTTGAATTTAATGCCTAATCCCTAATGTTTATAACCCTTGACCCCTATAACATTAAATACTTATAATACCTAATACCTAACCCCTAGCCCTTGTAAAAACTATAATCTCGAATCATTAAAATTATTAAACACTATAACCTTTAAACCACTACCTCTTATGTATAACATATATAACATAATGTTATAACATATATCACATGTGTGTTATAACATATATGTGATATATGTTATATTATAACTATACACAACAAAACCAAACCGACAACGCGGTCCCGTTCACACTCTACTATTCACTTTTATACATGTACCTACGCATGAGACTGTCGAGAACAGGCAATTCTGAGATCAATGGGAGGGAAATAGTTGCACCTGCGCAGGAGACTGTCGAGCGACATCTATGAAATTGATCAAGCGACACCGAGACCGAGGGAGAGGGAAAGGATGGTGAGTACCTCTGCACACTCGAATTCAAATTGGGAATAAACTTGAATTATCCTTTATCTTACATTTGATTTTGTGTGAAGTGATTTTGTCCTACCAATCTGAACATCCAATTTGAGGCCAATTTGAACATTTATAACCCCAGGGATTGTAAAAACATGCACAATTCTTCTCAGCAAATGCAAAGCTCTTTAACCGGAGAAACCCTCATAGAGAATAAAACTCTAGAGAAACCCCTTTCGAAAACCCCTTCGAAAATTCTCTCAACATCCATTGGTTCAGCAAACCAAGTTAGTTTGGCCCTAAATTGAGCCTATTATCACCTGCTAATTTGTATTAATTTTTCCCAAAGCATCTTGTCCTTGTGCTATTTTTTCCACTCAGATTTTCAAATGTTTTCACCAGCTCTGTCAAGATCCCATCACCTAATTCCTTCACTCAACTGATCATCCAAAATAGTCATGTCCTCCATGAGTCAAAAAATTGCCGAATATCCCAAACCTATACCTAGCCTTAACACTTATCTAAATCCCTTAGTTTCATCACTTCATTCATGTTTACCCTTATTTTTATATTCCCGTTGAAAAAAAAAATATTCCTTTTATTAAGTACCCTTATCCTATCCACATAGTCATGTGTTAAGCCTCATAAGCCTAAAGTCCTTAGAAAATAGAAAAAGGGTTTATTATTATTAATATAAATATTTTTATATTAAAATATTTATATTGATATTTAATCCAATATTTAATTTATGGAATCACGTCAAATCATGGGCACGAATCTCAATTGATAATGTGGAAAAGTCAAAGGTTGGATGGAGGGCACACATACATATCGGGAATTGAAGTAATGAGGAGGTTAATTATGTGAAGGTGGGCCGGGGAAAACTACCGTGGTTTCGTTCATGGATAATGTTTTTACGTGGAGCACATCGGGGGTAAAAGCAGTTTTGGATTAAACCACTCCAACCCAAGCCCGATGTAATAAATGCACCATTTATCATATGTTTAATGTGCGACATTTTCCAGGAATGCATTTCAACAACAATTATGGAATTTATAATAAATGAAATTCCTCCTCACTGTGAAAAGGTTTTACGGAGGTAAGATTTAAGTTTTACAAATTAAAGACATTAATGTTTATTTCCATGCAAAGTATTTAAATGGGAAGATGCACGTGAATGAAGAGTTTGATAATTCTTTATCCAAAGATTTACAGAAGAAGAATATAAAAGGTATTTTACCAAAGACGGTAAACTGGAAAAAAACACACAGTAAATGTTTTTTCACAGTGAGACGGTAAACTGGAAAAAACACACTGTAAATGTTTTTCCACAATGAAACGGTAAATTGGAAAAGCATTACACAGTAAATGTTTTTTACAATGAAATGGTGAATTGGGAAAACAAGACATGGTTTTAAAAACCACGGGCATGAATTAAATTATGGAAATTTATTTCTACAGGAAAGAAAAATATTTGGGAATTATTTTTATTTCAAATATATTATTCCCAAATATTTAATGAGAATATGGATAAATGGGATTAAATTTGAAAAAGTATAAGTGACATTTCAAAGAGAACATGACAGAGGAAGGAGCTGGAGCGTCAGAGGAATCTGCAGGGATCATGAAACGTTTTTTTATGAAAACTGTCATTTGTAATCATTGTAGAAGCTAAAACATTTCATTTCAGTTATTGTAACTTGTTGCACATTGAAGGAACTCAAATTGTATACGTATTAGAGGTTCTGAGTGCATTAATGATGGGCATAAGTGAAAGGGCACAATTTTGTTGGTTCTGGACTCTATTGTAATTTTTCTGGGACTGAATTGAATACATATGCAGAAGCATTTTGAACTGTTTATGAAAAGATTCTAATGGCTATGATATGAGTTTTGTCTTCCTTCATTGTTTGTATTTCTTGTGTTCTTTAATTCCATTTACATTTTCGTCTGTTTAAATTGGATGGTTAAAAGCCCATAATTCATCCCTTGATGCTCTCGGCTGAAACAATTTAAACTGTGTGTATTTCTTCCTAACTAATTCAGAATTCATTTTATTAATGCTCTGATGCAGTTACTTGTTTTTCCCCTTTCCTCTTACACTTTGTAAATCCCAATTTACAACTCAGATTCATTGCCTCATTTAGCCTTTATCCTCTGAAGAGTTCTATTGGCCAACCGATGTTTTCATTCATTTTTAGAAATTTTGACTCCATAGCCTTGAGTGTCCCTCCCCTACTTAGCCAACAACTTTATAAAACCCCCCAAAACAAACCAAATATAGCCACTGATTGCTAAAGAAATACCTAGTGACATGAGAGATCCCTCTCTGAGTTGAGCAGGATAGTGCTTCATCTCTAAAGTAGGTTGAAACAATTACCTCTATCATTTGTCTATCAGCCACAAAAAATTTATAGAGTGCTAACATTCTGGCGTCGTTGCCGGGACCAAACTGAAAATTTTCCCTGGGAAAGAACGACATGGTTGAGTTCTAAGGTCTGAGAGCAACAAACACTTAGGCACATATTGGCTGTATTCCTGCTCTGGTGACTCCACACATCAAAAAATCAGTTTGAAGGTGATTCCACTGGTAGAAGAATCCAGAAATTTAAATTTTCACTGGAGACTCCACTCTCAATGCAGAATCCAGCTTCCAAAACATCATTGGAGACTCCATTGTCCGAAGATGAGTTCAATATCTGCAAGGTATGCTCCAATGAATTGATCTCATATTCTTGGCTTTTCAAATTGTATTCCTCACATAAATTGGCAAAAATATTTGCCTAAATTAGAAGATGGGAAAGGAAATGATGCTGCCTTGCACTTGATTAGATTTCACATGCACATATGTAAGTTGGGGGTTGAATTTCATGAGGATTGTTTGATGAAAATGTTTATGGCTACTCTAGAGGGGAAATCAAGATTATGTTATGAAGGTTTAAAACCAGGCATATTATACTCTCTTAAAGATTTCCATATAACATTCTTTAAGCATTATTGAGAGTCTAATCCTTCATCCTCGGCGTTTGAAGATTGTTGTGAATTTTTTGAACATTTCATTAAGTACCTTAAAAAATATTTTGGTGATGAAGTGTGTATGGATGATGAAATCATACAATCCTTTTATGGATATTCATCCCAACAACAAATAGTAGCCCCTCCTTTGGTTGAAGATGAAGCTGATAAAGAAATTGTTTCTAAAAGTTATTTTCCTTCTCCTAAGCTTGATGAAAATATTCAACAATATTTCCATCAAGACAAAGTATTTCAAAGTTGTCTTTCTTCCCCTGTGAATGATGTGGTTGTTCAAATTCTAAGTGGCCTAGACATGGATGAGGATCCTGAAACTGCATCAATGGAGATTTCAAGCAGTGAACAAACAAATTACATAGAATTTCAGGAGAGAAACAAAACAATGTATGCCACTCTTCAATCAGAAATATAGAAAGATAATGAAGAGGCAGTTGTTTTATTTGAAAATACATCCATGGGGAATCTAGACCGTGAAATAGTTCATGATGTTAGCTTTTCACATTTACAATAAGGTTATGAGCAATAATTTATTTCCATTCATTCATTTGAAAGTCAAAATAACAGTCCTCAAGAAAATTTCCAGAAGGTTAATAAAATAAAATCATAATTGTTTGATGAACAAGAGGATATCCTTGATGTACATAATATGGCTGTCATATTTGAAGATGTTCAAGAATGTATGAATTTTTTTGTTGATATGGATGGAAGATTAAATGAACCTCTTGTTGCCATTTCATTTGTAAATGTTCTCAAAACAGAAAAAATAGAGCAAGAGCAACAAACACTTATGAAAGGGGCTTGTCTTTCTGTTTTTGCTCATCAAGAAGAAATGGTTTTTCATGGTTTTCAAGATCACGTGGCCATCCTATTATAGTCTTCAGTGAAGGAGGAGTTTGTTTTATTCATAAGTTCAAGTTTTGGATTCAACTTGTGTTTTCAACTGCCATCTTTTAGATTTGTCTGCCTGCTTAAGAAAGATGTGATCGGAGAAAAATCGGGAAGCCAATTGCTTGATTGGTTGCATTGGCCCTTTAGCATCACTTGATTGAGTATTCATTTCAACAGTTTTAGAGTAGTATGCAAATAAGCTTGTTGGTCAAGCATTTTTCAGTTTGGATTTCCAATAGTGTGTACGGTCAGATTTCAACAGTGTATTCAGTGTTCAGTATCCAGTTGAGAGCAGTGTGCAGAGTTTGGTTTTCAACAAACACTGGTGACAGGTCGGAGCGGGGTACGCACACATGTTTTGGGAGAAACCCAATGGATCAAGCACGTGGTCTACTGTTCTTTGCTACCTCACAAAGAGAATAACATCCCCAATAGGATCCTATGTTATCACCTGCTAATTTGAATTAGTTTTTCCCAAAGCGTCTTGTCCTTGTGCTATTATTTCCACTCAGATTTTCAAAAAATTTCACCAGCTCCATCAAGATCCCATCACCTAAATCCTTCACTCAATTGATCATCCAAAATAGTCATATCCTCCATGAGTAAAAAATTTGGCGAATATCCCAAACCTATACCTAGCCTTAACGCTTATCTAAATCCCTTAGTTTCATCACTTCATTCATTTTTACCCTTATTTTCATATTCCCGTTGAAAATAAAAAAAATATTCCTTTTATTAAGTACCCTTATCCTATCCACAAAGTCATGTGTTAAGCCTCATAATCCCAAATTCCTTAGAAAATAGAAAAAGGGTTTATTATTATTAATATAAATATTGTTATATTAAAATATTTATATTAATATTTAATCCAATATTTAATTTATGGAATCACATCAAATCATGGGCACGAATCTCAATTTATAATGTGGAAAAGTCAAAGGTTGGATGGAGGGCAGACATACATATCGGGGATTGAAGTAACAAGGAGGTTAATTATGTGAAGGCGCGCCGAGGAAAAATACTGTGGTTTCTTTCGTGGACACGTGTTTTTGCGTGGAGCATATCAGGGGTAAAAGCAGTTTGGATTAAACCACTCCAGTGCAAGCCCAATGTAATAAATGTACCATTTATCATATGTTTAATGTGGCATTTTCTAGGAATGCATTTCAATAACAATTATGGAATTTCTAATAAATGAAATTCCTCCTCACGGTGAAAAGGTTTTACAGAGGTAAGATTTAAGTTTTACAAATTAAAGAGATTAATGTTTATTTCCATGCAAAAGATTTAAATGGGAAGATGCAAAGACTTGGATAATTCTTTATCCAAAGATTTACCGAAGTAAAAGAAGAAGATAAAGGGTATTTTACCAAAGACGGTAAATTGGAAAAAAACACACAGTAAATGTTTTTTCACAGTGAGACATTAAACTGGAAAAAACACATAGTAAATGTTTTTCCACGGTGAAACGGTAAATTGGAAAAACATTACACAGTAAATGTTTTTTACAATGAAATAGTGAATTGGGAAAACAAGACATGGTTTTAAAAACCACGGGCATGAATTAAATTATGAAAAATTAACTCTACAGGAAAGAAAAATATTTGGGAATTATTTTTATTTCAAATATATTATTCCCAAATATTTAATGAGAATATAGATAGATGGGATTAAATTTGATGGAGTATAAGTGGCATTTCAAAGAGAACGTGGCAGAGGAAGGAGCTGGAGCGTCAGAGGAATCTGCAGGGATCATGAAACGTTTTTTTTTATGAAAGCTGTCATTTGTAATCATTGTAGAAGCTGAAATGTTTCATTTCAGTTATTGTAACTGGTTGCACATTGAAGGAACTCGAATTGTATAAGTATTAGAGGTTCTGAGTGTATTAATGATGTGTAGAAGTGCAAGGGCACAATTCTGGTGGTTCTAGACTCTATTGTAATTTTTTTGGGATTGAATTGAATACACATGCAAAATCATTTTGAACTTGTTATCCCCGATTTTTAGGGATAACTAGGAGATCATGTCTCGAGGCCCACATGTCTTAGACATGGAGTACCGAGAGCAGGATTGACCTGAGCATGGCCTTGGAGGGCCCATCCTTTTCTTCTTCCATTAGCTTTGTCTTGTTAGCAGCAACAACATCCATCACCATGAGCTTGGTCTTGTATCAGAAGAGGTTCTTGCTCCTTGAAGTAATTGGTCTAGGTATCATGGTATATGTCACTTTTGATCATTGAAACCTTTAAATATATGCATCTGATTCCTTTTATCTCTAACAACTGCTTGGATCTTACATTAGCCCACTTGACCATGCTTGAGGAAATTGACAGGGTGCCCTAGCAAGCCTGTGCCCATAGGTCTTGGTTTGCCACTGGGGGAATTTCTGAAAATCCATCGTCCGCTCCCATCATAGCACCACTGTTTCATCTTATCTCTCGCTCATTTATCCCATTTCCCATTTTTCGGGCATTGGGTTGACCTATTTGTAGGATTGCACCTTATCTCGTGGGAAGAAGGGGCTAAAGGCCCGGAAGGTAAAAGCAGTTGGTAAAAGACAAAAGCCTAAAAATGAAACCTCGAGATGCTTCACCCAGGGATCCTTGAGAAGGCAATAAAAGGCCTCTCATATCTATGAAAGTACTTGTGGGTAACACTGTCATCTCTGGTCACCATGCCAAGGCAGTGTCCTTTGGTTAGATCTTGAGTAAAAAGAAAAAGAAGAAGAAAAAACAAATAAAAGAATAAAGCTAAAAAAGAATAAAGGCAAGAACGAGCTTGGAAAAATATGCATCCATGACCAGTACAAATCGCCTTCTACAAAGGCACCCACAGATAACATTATGCATCCTTGACTCTCACTTCACCCACATGTCTGGACATCCCCTAGCCACATCACCTCACTTACATGGCTTGGATGAAATCCTCCTGGAAACTTTCCTTTTCTTGTGGATACTAGCCCAATAGGATGTCTTGTCTTTTTCTCCAAT
>ML778654.1:544909-556985 GCA_009831015.1 Picea engelmannii | reverse complement strand
AAAATGAACATTTAATGTAAAACAATATTATTTTGGTATTTTGGCCTTGTCGGCCTTTTTATGACCTAAAAAGTTAAATTAGGTCATTGATACACTATATATTGAGGGTTTTGACTCTCATTTTATCATCATCTTTCACTCACCACTTGGTGAGGTCTAAAATTTGCGCCCCATTTGGGTTATTGGCTGATTTGAGGAAGGAACACTTGTTGAAGGAAGAGATTTTTGGCATTCTATGGTGTTTTTCTTGAAGGAAGGTGTTACAACTAGGGTTTGCATGATTATTTTCTTGATGATTTTTAAGTATTTTTCTACAAAACTTTGTGATTGAATGGTTGCAGTTTAATTTCTTGCATATATTTATAAATATTGTTGAATCAAAACCCTAGGGGACAAACACACAAGTAGGTCGTTGTCTTATGTCCCCTAATAGAAAAACTTTTAGCCATTGAAGAAGAAGAAGAGAGCCTAGCCATAGCTACACTCCTTTTTCTTCTTCCCTTAAGCTAGTCATACCTTTTGACTTCAAGAGGAAGAGGACGTCCCAGACCTAGGTTACCTACACCTAGGGCCGTTTTCTTTTAGGGTTTGATGAAAGAGCCTTGCCTTAGCAACACTCTCCCTCTTTAAACCCTCTTGTCTTGACTTTGCTTTTCATTGAGCTAGTTGTTTGCCGGGAAGGAGGAGCGAGCACGAGGCCTTGCCTTAGCAACACCAGAGTGAGCCTCTCTCCCCTAGGCTTATGATTTTGGAGCCCTGCCTTAGCATCACTTCAAAACTTATCCCTCTAGTCCTTTAAAATCTCATCTCCTTCAACTTTTGCGTTCTTCACCTATGACTCCATTAACCCTAAGGAACTGATCTAAGACCTCCAGTGTTAAAGTAGAATTGGATCCAAACACTCTCAAACCTCTTGAAATTGAAACCCTAACTACACTAACCCTAGCCTAGACTAACTTACTAACCCTAAGTTGTTGACGTCATCATTGAATATTTCATCTTTATTGCAACAACGTTTTGACTTTTGAGTAATTGAATGGTAGTTGAAGGCATTAATTGAGTTAATAAGTTATTTGTTATATTGAATGCCATTTCATTCAATTATTTATTGATGAAGTGATATTAATTCCATTGCTATCTTGTAAACATTGACTTCGTCAAAATTTACTTTCAAATTGCTCATATTGAATATAAGATAGTCACTGATTTATATGAGGTATTAACCAAGATTGCACGTATTAGTTTCCTTGTTGTGTTGTCTCAAGCAGGTGATCTTCTTTTCTTTGGTTATACTCTATTATTGGTTGTTTTGCCGGGACTATCTGATTGGCAGTAATCTGTGAAGGGGAACTCCGTCTTTGTGCTGTTAGTCTTTCCCCTTTCAAAACCCCAGGTTACCGGGGACGTCTCCCCTGGGCCTAGCCTCCCTAAATAGAAAAAACCTCCCCATTGTGATGACATTGGGTGGGGAAGGTTCCTGTTTCACCAGTTTGACCTTCTACTCCTTAGCCTTTGTTGTGTCTACAAACTGTGTGATAACATAACTGTTTATGAAAAGATTCTAATGGCTATGATATGAGTTTTGTCATCCTTCATTGTTTGTATTTTTTGTGTTCTTTAATTCCATTTACATTTTCGTCTGTTTAAATTGGATAGTTAAAAGCCCATAATTAATCCCTTGATGCTCTCGACTGAAACAATTTAAACTGTGTGTATTTCTTCCTAACTAATTCAGAATTCATTTTATTAATGCTCTGATGCAGTTACTTGTTTTTCCCCTTTCCTCTTACAACTGTGCTCCCCCAGAGCATGCACGTTCTTCCTAAACCTTGGAAGGCCTTTCCAAATTCTCAAAGGCCTCGACCTTTGCTTCTTTTCTCTACGAGATCCACAACCTTGAGTCTCGCCTGCATATTCGAAGACGCTGTCTCTCCTGAGCTTATCTCGGGATCAACCCTCGAAAGGGTCTCCTCTTCGGCCTCCGCAACCTTTTGTGGTCTCTGTGCATAAAAGCACTACCCCTCCTGAGCTTAGCCTGCTCTGAAACCTTAAAGGGTTTCCATGACTCCTGCTCTCCTCGCGGAGTCTCTACACACCAATGTGGTATCTGTCCTAAGCTTTCTCACTGGCCCAGATATTCTAAGGAACTCAGTCCTTTTTCCTTCTCTTTCAGATGGAAAATCTAATGCCCTCCTGGCACTCCTTTTCTCAAGCAAACTTCTTGTTGAGACTACAAGGTGTTCAACAACTGTGTGAAGATCCTTCCTTTTGGACTCTTCCCTATTTCAGAACTCAAAAGAGTTCTTCTTGTGCTCTCTGGCACCTACTCAATGCCCTCCTGGCAGAGTGTCTAGAATCCTCAGTGATTCTGACTTCTTATTGAACCCACAACAGAGTTCCTTCCTTAATGCAACCTATGCATATGCTCAATGCCCTCCTGGCAGAGCTCTACAGAACTCCTGAGAGATTCTGTCTTCTACTGTGTCTTTCCCTGCACAGTCTTGCCTCTAAGGTATTCAACAACCTTGAGGTCTTCCTTTGAGTTTAAGACTTCAGCTGGTGTACCCTCTTGGCATGTCCTTATCCAAATTCCGTAGAACTGGAAGTGCACCCTATGCACTGGCTATCAGAACCCGCAGTGTTCTTTCACACCCTCTTGGCATGAAGCCTTAAAGATCCCCAAACCTGAAATCAAAGAACTCCTACAAATGTATACCTATCCATACATCTACAACATATATAAAGAACACACATAGGCATCCATTCAACAGATAAGCACACACAGAATCATACAGGAAACTGCCTCTTTTTATTAACATGAAAATGTGTGTTTACAAGGTGTTCTGAGCGCAGACTGTAACAAAGTCTCAGTTCCTTTTCTCCCTCTTCTCTACTCACTCAGATTCTCCATGCCCTCTGAGACCTTTTATTTTTTTTCAACAAGACCCAAAAAAAGATCTTTTACATGATGGGGCTCTTCGAGCTCTTCCCTCTAATCTACCTACCCTATTCAATTTCATTAGATTTACATTGAATGGGTTGTTTAGTCCAGATTGGATCTAGATTGCAGCCTTACAAACCATTAAGGCTACCTACAACTATGCCTGTGCAAAGGCACGACTTCATGGCTCAACGACCTTACATGCATTTAATTACATTTACATTCAAATTTTAAAATGTGAGAGGGCTGGCGCCTCTTCTCGTCATTGAATGCGTGCGCTGATGTGGGCTGCCTGGCTGGCGCATGGCTGGCATGGAGAGATGCTCCTGCATCATACTCCTCTACTGCAAAATTCACGAGCTCTTGCTCATGAGATTCCCATCTCAGCTTTTGAAATCCTCCTGGATCCCAAACAATTCTTTGGAGTTGTTCATCTGCTCCATCTCCTTGCTGTTGCTGCTGCTGCTTCTGCTACGCTGCTGCTGCTTTCCTTCTGCTCAGCCTTTCCTTGCTGGCAGTCTTTGCTGATCTCAACATCAGCCTCCTAATGTCTTCTATCATCTAGTCCATCTATGACAATGGTTGGTTTTGTCCATGCAGTCTCCTCAGTTGTATTTTCTTTCTGTATATGGGCAGATCATCATGATCTCCCATGTCATCTTCTTCATCCTCTGTGGCCTCAACTTGCCACCCTGTTGCAGATTTCATCTCTGCAGTATCCTTAATGATCTGCTGTTCAACCATAATCTCTGACAGTTCTTCTGCCATTCCTCTTGCTGGTATGTGTCCAGCTTCTTCTAGCTGCTCCTTAGAATGGAATTTCCCTTCATCTGCTTCCAACTTAATTTGTTGGATGTGCATTCCCTTCACCATTACCCTTCTCTCCAGGGCTTCAATATGTTCACACAGATTAGCAAAATCTATGCCGTCTGCTTCCTCTTCTTGTGCAGTCTCTAACATCTGCTCCACTTTTCCTTTGACAGTCGCATTTGGCTATCCTTCTCCTGCTGTTGCTGCATCTGAAACACAGGTTTTAGCCCCAACTGAGCTAAGTGGTAGGAATATTTCAATTCCTCCAATCATTAGAAGATTACTCTGATCCTCCTTCTGGACGGTGCAAGTTTTTAACTTGTCATCATCTTCATCCACATGGCCTATAAAACCACATGAATCTTCACTTACCAACATTCCTTGTTGATATGAACTCACCTTCGAGTTCATGAGACTTTCACATAGCCTCATTTCAGTTCCCATGCCTACCTGGAAAATTGGGGTTTTCCTGTTGCCCTCCTGGCAGTCTATGAGATCCCACAGTGACCTCGTCTTATTTCCATCCTGGCAACGTGAAATTCTCTGGCTGTCTTCTTGACAGTCTATGAGATCCCATAGTGATCTCATCTCATCGCCCTCCTGGCAATTGGGAATTTCTGTTCTGCCCTATTGGTAGTCTTTGATATCTTCAACTGATCCCATGTCATCCTCACTACTGAGGTTTCTCCCATCCTCTGGTTCACACACCTGAACCATCTCCTCTGGTCCGTTGAGGTTTTCAGCATGCCTCAACCATCCTCTTAACAACCTCCACTGTCTTCTGGCCAATAATTCTCTGACTGGCCATTTTATCTTTGTCTTCATGGGCCATTCATATACCCATCTTGACCTTGCATCCTACTGCATCTACAATTCAAGTTCATCCATCCTTGCCCTGATCTCGGCAAGATCCTTGTCCCATTCAACATTCTCCAGCTGCTAATGGCAGCGTTCTCCAGCTGCTAATGGATCTTCTTCCCATCACGTGTATGCCATTCAAGTCATTCTACCCGATATCTATCTGTCCTCCTGACAGATATGCTGCTGTCACTCTGCAACCCTGAGTGCTTCCAGCGTTTTCTTACAGTCTTCCTAACTATTTTCTGGACTGCTGCCTACCTGCAAACAATCATCACAGAGTTTCAATACTCTACCTTCTTTTACCTATCTCTGCAAGCTGCCTCTGATACCAAACTTGTGTATATCAGAGTGTTTTCCTTCCTGCTCTCTCTGCTTGAAATATACAAACAAAGTCAAGCTCTGATACCACAACTTTGTGTATCAGAGTATTCTTTTTCTCCCTCTGCCTGAGATAGATAAAATCAAGCTCTGATACCACAATTGGTGCAGACTCCTCCCCTGCCTCCGCAGGTTCTGCGCGACCTCTCGGTCTAAGGATCGTTCAAATTCCTCTTCTGATCCGAAGCGACTCTTTTGATTCCCTGTCGAGACCTCAAATTTCGATCCACAGGTCCTTCAACTTTCCCCACAGTCACTGTACACGACCGTGAGTATTTTCCCCTGAAATGAAATTTCAGGTTTCGGGACTCCTTGTGTACTGATGGCGAGAGTCCTTGACTATTCGATCTCCCGATCTCCGAAATGCCGATTTGCCGAAACGAATTTACTCGTGGTTATCCCCCTGGGCTATACCCTTAGTCCATATGACCTCCCCTCATATAACCGCAGTCCTATTTCAGGGTTTCGTCTATGCAAAGCGCCCGACCTCTTGTCCTCTGGACTCCCGAAAAGCCGAATTATGGTATCCCGAAATACCTTTCCCCGGTTCTTCACTTTTCAGAATTTCAGAGTTTCAATCCCCGAAAACCTCTGAACCCTTGTCTTTGGAACTTCCGAAGTTCCGAACTCTGATACACTGAAATGACGCCTTCCTCCAAACACTTTCGAACTTTCATGTTTCGAGTTCTCCTATTGCAAGGCTTCCTTCCCTGTCCTTGCTCTCCCACACTTCCGGTGTTCGAAATGTCGAAGTGACGATACGACCCTTTTTCTCTCCTGGCTGAGATCAACGGCTATGATCCACTCCTCGAATCAACGAGCCTGATCATTTTAGAGTTTTCATCCACAAGAGCCCGTATCTCTCATCCTCAGGATTTCTGAAATCCCGATATCCGGTATGCCGAAACTTGGCCTATGCCCTTGCGACTCGACAATGCTCCTTCCACTTTTCTTTTGGGAATTCACATTTCAGAATTTCGTGAATGTCGTTGCACTAAGGCCTTGCTGACCTCTGATACTTCCGGTACCCAAAGTACCAAAGTACCCTCCTGCTGCCACGTGTCCTCTCCTTGGACGCTTCCGATCCTCTTTTGGATTTCAGGACTCCACGATCCCTGTGGCACAATTCCTCTGTCTTCTCGAATCCCCGGTATCCGAAAACCCAGTGGACTCCGCAATCTCCGCCATGTGTCCTCCTACGAATGGACGGTCCATATCATTTTCAGGACTTCATCAGTTTCGAAGTCCAAAGACTCCCTTCTATGCCTTCCGATGTCCGAATCCCCGAAATGGAGATCTCGCAACATGTGTCCTCCTTCCAGATGGGCGGCTCCGATTTCTCGTTGTTTCGGGACTATCGCTATGGAGTGTCCCGACCTTTCGCCATCAGGACCTCCGAATTTACGAAGTCCGAAATCCCAATATCCACGCCTGTTTCAAGACTTTTCTCCTCTGCTCACAAGGGTTTAAACCTCATGCTTCTTCTGACAGATCCGATGGTTATCGACTTCCTGAGTGAGATCTGACGGCTCAAATCTATTCCCTTCCTATGCACTCCCCTGTTGCTATCTGGACGTGGAGATTCAACGGTCCAGATCTTTCGTTCGATCCGATCCGACGGCAGCTGTGCTCCCCCAGAGCATGCACTTTCTTCCTGAACCTTGTAAGGCCTTTCCAAATTCTCAAAGGCCTCAACCTTTGCTTCTTTTCTCTATGAGCGACATAGCCTTGAGTCTTGCCTGCATATTCGAAGATGCTCTCTCTCCTGAGATTTTCTCGGGATCAACCCTCGAAAGGGTCTCCTCTTTGGCCTCCGCAACCTTTTGTGGTCTCTGTGCGTAAAAGCACTACCCCTCCTAAGCTTAACCTACTCTGAAACCTTAAAAGGTTTCCACGACTCCTGCTCTCCTCGCAGAGTCTCTACACACCAATGTGCTATCTGTCCCGAGCTTTCTCATTGACCCAGAGCTTCTAAGGAACTCAATCCTTTTTCCTTCTCTTTTAGATGGAGAATTTGATGCCCTCCTGGCACTCCTTTTCTCAAGCAAACTTCTTGCTAAGACTACAGGGTGTTCAACAACCCTGTGAAGATCCTTCCTTTTGGACTCGTCCCTATTTCAGAACTCAAAAGAGTTCTTCTTGTGTGCTTTGGAACCTACTCAATGCCTTCCTGGTAGAGTGTCTAGAATCCTCAGTGATTTTGACTTCTTATTGAACTCACATCAAAGTTCCTTCCTTAATGCAACCTGTGCATATGCTCAATGCCCTCCTGGAAGAGCTCTATAGAACTCCTCTGAGATTCTGTCTTCTACTGTGTCTTTCCCTGCATAGTCTTTCCTCCAAGGTATTCAACAACCTTGAGGTCTTCCTCTGAGTTTAAGACTTCAACTGGTGTACCCTCTTGGCATGTCCTTGTCCAAATTCCGCAGAACTGGAAGTGAAACCTATGCACTGACTATAAGAACCCACAGTGTTCTGTCACACCGTCTTGGCATGAAGCCTCAAAGATCCCCAAACCTGAAATCAAAGAACTCCTACAAATGTATACCTATCCATACATATACAACATATATAAAGAACACACATAGGCATCCATTCAACACATAAGCACACACATAATTATACAGGAAATTGCCTCTTTGTATTAACATGAAAATGCCTGCTTACAAGGTGTTCTGAGCGTGGACTGTAACAAAGTCTCAACTCCTTTTCTCCCTCTTCTCTACTCACTCATATTCTCCATGCCCTCTGAGACCTTTTCTTTTTTTTCAACAATACCCCAAAAAAGATCTTTTACATGAGGAGGCTCTTCGAGATCTTCCCTCCAATCTACCTACCCTATTCAATTTCATTGGATTTACATTGAATGGGCTATCTAGTCCAGATTGGATCTAGATTGCAGCCTTAAAAACCATTAAGGCTACCTACAATTATGCCTGCGCAAAGGTGCGGCTTCATGGCTCAACGACCTTACATGCATTTAATTACATTTACATTTAAATTTTAAAATGTGAGAGGGCTGGCGCCTCTTCTCCTCATTGAATGCGTGCGTTGATGTGGGCTGGCTGGCTGGCACATGGCTGGCATGGAGAGATGATCCTGCATCAATTCTTTATCCAAAGATTTACAGAAGTAAAAGAAGAATATAAAAGGTATTTTACCAAAGACGAACAATAAATGTTTTTTCACAGTGAGTAAACTGGAAAAAGCACACAGTAAATGTTTTTCCACAGTGAAACGGTAAATTGGAAAAAAATTACACAGTAAATGTTTTTTCCAATGAAATGGTGAATTGGGAAAACAAGACATGGTTTTAAAAACCATGGGCATGAATTAAATTATGGAAATTTAATTCTACATGAAAGAAAAATATTTGGGAATTATTTTTATTTCAAATATATTATTCCCAAATTTTTAATGAGAATATGGATAAATGGGATTAAATTTGAAAGGGTATAAGTGGCATTTCAAAGAGAACGTGGCAGAGGAAGGAGCCGGAGCGTCAGAGGAATCTGCAGGGATCATGAAACGTTTTTTTTATGAAAACTGTCATTTGTAATCATTGTAGAAGCTGAAACGTTTCATTTCAGTTATTGTAACTGGTTTCACATTGAAGGAACTCGAATTGTATAAGTATTAGGGGTTCTGAGTGTATTAATGATGGGCATAAGTGCAAGGGCACAATTTTGGTGGTTCTGGACACTATTGCAGTTTTTCTGGGACTGAATTGAATTCATATGCAGAAGCATTTTTATCTGTATATGAAAAGATTCTAATGGCTATGATATGAGTTTTGTCTTCCTTCATTGTTTGTATTTCCTGTGTTCTTTAATTCCATTTACATTTTCGTCTGTTTAAATTGGAAAGTTAAAAGCGTAGAATTCATCCCTTGATGCTCTTGGCTGAAACAATTTAAACTGTGTGTATTTCTTCCTAACTAATTTAGAATTCATTTTATTAATGCTCTGATGCAGTTACTTGTTTTCCCCCTTTCCTCTTACACTTTTCAAATCTCAATTTACAACTCAGATTCATTGCCTCATTTAGCCTTTATCATTTGGAGAGTTTTATTGGCCAACCAATGTTTTCATTCATTTTCAGAAATTTTGACTCCATAGCCCTGAGTGTCCCTCCCCTTCTTAGCCAACAACTTCATAAAAACACCCAAAACAAACCAAATCTAGCCACTGATTGCTAAAGAAATACCTAGTGACACGAGAGATCCCTCTCTGAGTTGAGCAGGCTAGTGCCTCAGCTCTAAAGTAGGTTGAAACAATTACCTCTGTCATTTGTCTATCGGCCAGACAAAATTTATAGAATGCTAACAGAGCCTACACCTGCACACCTGCATCAACTCTCACACATCATTTGCATCCCTATTTGCACCTAGTTCTCTTGTGCGTATTCTCTTAGTACCTAGGTGTGGACCTTGGGAATACCCTTACGCCAATGTTAGAGTAAAACATAGGCATGCACTATTTCCCTTCTTGTGCCTCCACTAACGCTTGTTGTGTGACAACCACAACCAAGCCCCACACCCACCACATTGACACCAAAACTCTAGTGAGCACCTATGACACAATGAAATAGTGCAAGGCCTATCCTTGGAAAACAATATTATAAATATAGCGTCTTATATATATATTAAATACACAAATCAAGGATAAATGCCTGATCCAGTTCAATCTAATTCTAATTCTGCTAACTTTGATGTGCACTTACTAGTTTTTGAAAAAGACGTGATCTTTGATATTTTCCTTAAAATGGATTTTGGAATTTTTAAATAATGTATTTGTCATCACCAAATTATGTAAGGTGACTTTTACCATTAGGAGAAAGATGTCTCACTTGTGCATTACATAATCAAATTGTTGACCTTTCCTATATTAAAAAGTACATAAGAGACCCCTCCAAGAAATATGTGGATGAATTAATAGGGCACTGGGACCTCTTCAACCCCAAGCCAAAGTGAAGGAAATATACATGGAATAACCAAATTCTATGGTCTGGGAACATTTCAAAGAAGCTAGAAAACTTCATTATTCAAAGTTATTTCCTCTTGGACATAGATCATCTCATCCACATCCTCACAAACCAATTTCCCTTTATATACAAGTAGAGAGGTTTACGAGTTGATTCCTTTCAAGTTTAAACCTTTCTGGATGTAGAATTAGTGAACTTAGGAAATCATTCAACAAGTATGGAAAACTCCAATTCATTTATTTTATTCACTTCCTTCACCAAAAGTAACTGTAATCAGATACAAGAAAGAAAAGACACTTCTTTATCATAGTGATATGGAAATGAAACCATCACAAATACAATGAATGGATGTTACTACCTTGGAAGAGAAGATGCCAACAAAAAATGGCTTTGGTAATCCGTCGGAAAGCATTGTAACTATGACCACATCTCCTAATAGTGATGCCCACAATGAAATATGCAAAGACATGATTGTGCAAGTGTCCTCTAGTATTCCATTTCAATATGGTAGAAAAGGTCTGTACGAACCCCTTCTAAATTCCAAAAGGCCGCATTGCTCGGTTGTTCCTTTGAAGGAATTTGCAACGCTTATGCTTGTATGTATCTAATTTTACTTAGTGTACATATTCAAAGGTAGCGAGGATGGAGAGGTGTGTTTCTCTATTTATAGAAGGGAATAGGTATCTTACTATGTCTAAATGTATTTTTCTAATAAAAGAGTCTTATGTTTTTTTTGTTTTTATTTTTTTATTTTGAGCTAGTAAAGCTGAAATATCACATGTAACTCCATGGGATGGGAGGTCTGCATAGGCTGACCTATAATCTACAATCTATGTTTAATAATAAATATGAACTTACTTGGTCTGGTTTCAATATCCATAACATATACAAGAGCATTGGTTGGATTTTTTCTGAGTGGCTATGCCCAAGGATGATTTCCGATAGCTTATTTTGGGAAAAACACTATGTATATCATACAAAAAATGGAATATGCAGTTTGTAAAAGGGAGATTACGTTAATACAACTGAATATAAACTAAGATATATATTTTGGCATTTTGTACAAGCAGGAAAATTTTAGTTTTGACTTGGGCACTTACCTCACTAGACCACAACTTTTGAAAAGAAGATACAACAATTATGTGTGTCCTTTCAAATTTACACTTATAGAGCAATTTCTAGAGAACACAAAAATTTGAAATCCTTATGTGACATTTCTCTTATGAAACAAGTATCTGTATCAACTTTTCTTTATTACATTGTTCTTTTCAGTGTTTGACGTGAACAGATTTATTCACACCGTGTGGGTTCACACTCGGTACCTTGGTACCAATCATAATCATTAGTGGGTGAGCTCACATTTGGAAGATATTTCCAATATTTATTTATAACCTAATGGATTTTCTCATGCTTGACCACATCTCATTACCACATTATGGAGAATTTGTACGTCATGATGACCATATCTAGATCTAGTTGAATACCAATGAACATGTAATATGACTATTTTTCATTATTTTTTATTATCAATGGTTAGCTATCAAAATGTTCAAAGCACTTTTCTAGTGATTTTTTTTTTTTTTATTATAATAGTTTTGGTCCCTCATCAAGGCAACACCTATTTATCACATATTTCAACCATAAGTAACATTTATTTAATAGAGGTATTATTACCCGAATTCAAATGTATCATGTTACACATGTTACGGTTTCATAATGTAATTACCATGATTATCATCATGAACATAAGTATGTTTTCCTCATTGATAAGATTATAGAACATGTTCACATCACAATTGTTGTTATGTAGGTGAAATTATATCTCTCTCCAAGGTTGGGTTACCTTCAACAAAGTTCCCATTACCTACAATATATTGAATTTATTTTTCATAATTAAAAAACCCTCTTTATTAATGAACGTGATAAGATATTGGTCAACAAGGTGAAGCCCCCATGACCATTATGAGTATTTAAGATGTGTATGGTGGTATCTATAATCATAAAAGTTTACTATGTTAGAAATGATGACATTTGATTCAATGTTGTATAGGTGTACTAAGTGAACTATGACATTTGCATGGTATTTTTAAAATTTGGGTCATT
>ML778654.1:528537-544604 GCA_009831015.1 Picea engelmannii | reverse complement strand
AGGAATGGCTTCCATTAAAGCAAGTTAAAGTCCCAGGTAATTTTTAAATTTTTAATTGTTTCATGTTCTCAATGTAGACAAATATAAATCATCTAAATTATTATTGTTAAATTAATAATCATACAATCTTTTTGCGTGTAGGGAACAATGATTTTTATAGGTCTCTAGAGAATAATGTGTTGCTGATTTTTGGGCCCACCATACGGGAGAGGTGGAAATCCCAGAATTCCAACCTCAAAAAAGAATTGATGGATTATCTTGAAAGGATTTTTGGTGTAGACACATTTAATAAGACCTTGGCCACCGCCGCAGCTGGCCAATATTTAAAATATATGCGAGAAACATATAGGAGGAACTTGAAACAAAATGATAGGTGCGAGCATCCTCTGATGATTCCAGAGAGGGAGTGGAAGGCCCTCATTGAGGACACTAAAGAGAAGAAATTGACAGATGAAGGAAAAGCACCCTCTGGTCCCATAAGGTAAATTACAATTTCAATTCATTACCTTCATTTTTCTTTAGATGTAAATAAAATTGTGGTATATATTAACATATTTGAAACTTTTGATGATAGGTTGACTGACACGTCAAAGGCAACAAAATCAAGGCTTTCCAAATGTAGCCAACACAGGCTAGGCTAGGGAGGCTACTTGAGGTTGCAGTCACGAATTGTAAGTACCTAAATATCTTATTCGTATCGCCTTACAACTTTTAGGTAATTGCAGCGAATAACATTAAAAAGACATACTCTTATGCAATGCAGGGTGACGAGTTTGGTACTGAAACCACGAAGGAAGACCTCCAACTTGGTTACAAGTACGACTATAAAGATGTAGTTGAATACTGAAAAATCTTGGGGCAGTTACCAAGAACCACTTTGTAGGATAAGGTAAATAAAATTCAATCCACATTAACTTTTATTATTAATATAATACAATCATATTTGATACCATCGATAAATTTAATGTTTTAGAACTTTGTTTTAATAAGGGGAGCAACACTGTCAACGAACGCACTAGTATTGGAGAGTAGTGCGTTGATAGCAGTTTGCAACCAGAAGATGGTTCTCCCATACAGTCCCAATATTCCATGGGGGTTCAACCCCACAATGGTGCTACGACCGAGCTGGCACATGATGGTAATATGGCTGTATTTTAATCATATACTTAATAATTTCGTAGTTATACATTTTGTACTTCTATTTTTTTTACTTATACATTTATGATTGTCCTTATAATGTTTGTGGTCTCAATGGCAGAGAATTTTGTACTTGAGGGTCATACAGTTGAAGAGGCGCACGCGGGGGCAACCATTCTAATGGTTCCGACCAGTGCACTAGGTAAATAATGACATTGCAGGTGTTTTTTTTAATATTACTGAACTAGTTCAATGATATTTAAAAACTGGCCATCTAAATTTTACATTTTTTTTTCTTTTGTAGGTGATGCCTCATCACAACGACCTCCATTACCCCGTGAGTACCCCACGACTAGGTGCGATCTGCGTGAGAGGACGCAATCACAATCATATTTTGAAGAGTACCCAGGGAATGAAGACGTAGATATTGATGAAATGCTTAGGAACTATAGAGCTAAGAAGAAGAGGTCGACTAAAAGTACTAAATGATGATATACATGAATATTTTAATAAATATTTAATATAAAATCTATTTTCTATGAAATACTTTTTTTTACTTGTTGGGTTGCCAAAATGCTATTCTTTTACCAACCTTTTACTTCACTTTTCACCATATTTCGCTTTCCCGTAGCCTTACAATAAGACTATTTTCATGATTACATATGAGTTTAGACCTATTATTTTCCAAAGCATTAATTCTAGTATTTTGAGTGAGTTTATGATTAAATATTGGAAAAATAACATGTTTTCACTTATATATCAAAGCGGGCTGAGTTCTATGATGTTTACAGGTGCAATTTAATACTCCAACTAAGTCATATGATGAAATAGAATAAATCCTCTTTTCACATCAATTTCCATTCTCTAGTTTTTAGATATAAAGTGATTTAGTGTAGTGTATGATGTTATGGAATAGTTGTTATTTTTCTCTTAGTAGAATTGAGCTCACTTCAAATGGATCAAGGAAACGTTTTATTTCATTGTAAACAATTGTGAATATTGGTATGTATATATGTTTTTTTTTGCTATAAATGTTTCAATAGATTTATATGCTGGGTATTGGGGAATTGAGAGTGATGTGAGGGAGGGGGGGGGGGGCATAAGAGCTTCCACCTTCACGTGGTTGGCACTGTTCAGTAGAGAATAATTTATTGGAGTTGTTTAATCTTGGAGAAAACCTCCCTCGATCCAACGGAGCAACAACAAAGTCAACGTTGACTTCATTGTTGCTACTTCAAATCAAAGGAGGTAGTTTAATCAAATATTAGACGCGTTTCTCCAATAAATTATTCTCGAAACCAGGAGGAGCTCATTTAGGTATGTTCTGAAACTCTCGTAAAAATGCATCTTAGAGTAAATAATGCGCTACAAATATGACTTGTATTGATTTTTTAGATATTTATGGAGGTTGAATGATTTTGGCAGGTACTTTAAGATCTTTCTTCGTCGATTGAGGGAAGCTCAAGATGAACAAAGGGTCATACAACTGAAGAGAAAAACATGGGGACAACCATTCCAACTGTACTGCCGACTAGTTCATCAGATCATGTGTGATTGCTCTTTTCAACATAGTTTATATATCCATCAATTCTAGTTATGTTTAATGTTTATGAATTGTTATGTGATTATTTATTAATGCAAGGTTTTCTATGTGATAATTTATTGAGATATATCATCTATTTAGTACTTGTCATGTTCTCACCTTGCATCCAATAATGGTAGATACGAGTCCATTTATATTGAGTGAAAGAAACCTTGGCTTCTTGTAGGGATTGATGAAATGTTAATTCATGCATCTACTACTAGGGGTCCTCCTAGAATGAGGCCAAATGAATTGAGAAATTTTTTCATAAATAATGTTGTTGTACTATGCCTCCTTTTTTCTAGGAATTGTTCCAAATCATGGAACATGTATTGTTACCATCCATCGTAATATAAATATCATCTTCTGCTATGTTTGTTTCATATTTGTCTTGCCATATTCGTTCCCATAGTTCATTTTTACCTTTGAGTCATCTCATGGATACAACAACTTATTAGTGATCTATTTTGAGCCATAAAATAAAGGAATTTCATTTGACGAACTTCTACAAGTTTGCTCAAATTGCTTTCTGGGTCACTTTAGGATTATTTATTGGGCCTAGTTAAGTGCAAACAACTTGTTGTTCGTGTTTTCTTACTTGCTTCCCCCAATTTCAAACAATAATAAATAATTGGGTTTTAGGTTTCATGACACCCTTCTTCCATTATATAAGGTGTCATGAGTGAAATCATTTTGGGATTCCACTTAAACCTAGCTTTCTCCTTTTGTGAACCAATTTTTGAAAACAAAAGAATGTCGGGTGATCCTTGCATGCTGATCATGAAAACCCAGAAAGTGCTTCAAGGATAAAATTTTCCTCCTTTACGCAAAGTCACCCAGGGATGATAAGTCTCCGTATGAACACAAAGAGATAAGAAGGAATTAGATCATGGGGGAAAACATCCTCTCACTGGATATCCCTTTGTCTTAGCTTCATCCATCATTTCATAAAATCGAAATCGAAGGTATTACACTAAAGATATCTCAATTTTAGTCCAAAACGTCAATTTTGGGAGTGGTGTTGAGAGCATTACAAATGTTAAGTTATCAAAAGGGTAAGGTCAATTTTCTTTGGAGGTGTTCTCCATATGTTTTCCACTTCCCACTCTTCCATGTCCTCCACACTCCACATTCTCCTTTTCCTCCACATCCATTTTCTCCACATTCCTTTTCTTCCACATCCCACTCTTCCACATTCCTTTGCATTCCCTTACTCTCCCTTGCATTCTATATTCCTCCCTTTCACACCTCCACATCCTCCCCACTAGTACACATTTTTGCATCCATGCGGGCCTCCTCTATGCTCACTCCCCTCAAACTCCTCTCTACATGCCTATCTACACTCACCCCTGCATCACCCCTATCCCTCTACTAGGTGGCAATATGGCAACCAAAAATTACACTAACAACAAGATACATATGTTTTCTGTGGCTCAATCTCTTCTACCACACTCTATACTAATAATTAAGCACTCTTCTTTATAAAGAGCTCAATCTACCCTCCCAAAATGCATGTGGGATAATAGGGAGAATTTTAATCAATAACTCAGATTGCACAAGGAAACTAATCGACAATGGCTGAGTCTCCATCTTTCAAAGGCCATATATTGAGCTCCTGGTGTCGATATTGGGTAAACAAGAGCTCATCAGAAAGATAAGAAGGTGAAGAACATATTGGTTGTAGTTTTAGGGCTGAATCTTGCAATATTTTTCTGAAAAATTCAAAGAGCATTCTCTCTCTCTCTCTCTACACACACACACACACACACACACACACATTACACAAGGTTTCTTTACCCCTGCCACCTATACATCAAACTCCACCTAGCATGGCCATGACATATCCATGTCATTATACTAGTCCACATCACTTGTATGGGGTCCACATCATCTATACGGTTCCATGTCATTTTTTAGGGTTTTTCTTTAGGATTTAAAATACAGATTTAATTATATATTTTTTCTTCCATTTTTCAAACCACCACCATGTGTTTTCACATATGGTTCCTCCAATTAAACTCATCGAACAAAATTTTCAACCCATCACCTGCCATAAATTTGGGGATGGAATAAAGATAAGATGGGGAAGGGGACCCTTGGGTTGGGAGTAGTTTGGACCACACGATTCCTGATTTGATGACTCTGACCTTAAGGCATACAAGACTATTTAGAATTTCATGAATTGTAGATCTATTTCTGACAAATATCCAGGGAGAAGATTGGTACTAGTGATGGGAAGATGCTCAAGTTTGGTGTTCCATTATTGCTAGATTGAATTCATGCCATGTAAGTTTATAAAATAAATAAGATATGTTGGTTTGGGAAAAAACTCCTTCTAGTGTATATACTACAAAGGCTCGTGATATTTATTTAAGTAAAGAAGAAGAACAAAGTGATATTGTTTGGTGGTGGAGGGGTGACTAGAAATTCAATTGTCCTTTGAAATCTAATTTTTTTATGTGGTTCCTCTTAAACAACAAAGCACTAATGTGGGATAATCTACAAAAAATAATTAGACCCTGGCTAGGGAGGTGCTCCCTTTATGTGTTTGTGATGAGACCAATATTCATTTGGTATTGGAGTGTTCCTATACCAAATAAGTTTTGAGGGAAATAGAAGTGATAACATGTTTAAACAATGTGTGGTATGTAAGTAATATAGAGGAAGGAATTAGGAATTTGTTTGGTAAACCTGTGGTAAAATCATAAAAATATTTGCCTCTGATTCTCTCCCAAGGTATCTGGCTAGCCAAGAATGCCAATTTATTTGAAGATAAATATATTCTCTCTCCGCAGTGTGCAACTTAGGGGATCATCATTTGAAATAACTTTCCTCGAGAAAAAACATGATAAAACAACTAGAGAGATTATGATTGAATAAATATATAGGGAGGGATCTTGGGCATAATTTGATGGGGCTACTTAGGGAGAGCCTCGAATATGTGGGGCAGGTGGATTTATTTTTACAAATAGGGAATATTATTTAAAGTTAGAGCATGACACTAGCAATTTTGCAAAATTAGTGATGTTTAAGTTGCTTTTATTGTTAGCTAGTAAAAAAGGGGTTATAAGGCTTCAAGTATTTGGTGATTTGATGACAATGATTAAATGGATGAGAGTTGAACAAAAATTCACAAACTTTATTTTTCCTTCTTTGCTAGAGGAGGTTCGAGGGACCTATAACTTGTTTAATACTTTGTCTTTCGATCTTATTTACAAAGAAATGAATTTTGATGCTAATACATTGTTAGAAGCTCAGGTTGATATGTTTGTTGGTCAATAGCATATTTTGGAGGTTAGAAAAGGGTACATTGTTGAATACCACCATCCACCCTTCCATGATGTTCTTCAACTTTAGTTCATACAACTACTCACTGAAAGTTTTTAATGTTTTTGATGCTAGTATACATGTATGTTTTTTTCTTTTAAATATACAGGGTTTGGCGCTTGAAGAAGTATGTGGATTATTGTATTTTGATATTTTAGACTTATAGAGTACTCTAAGTAGAAACTTTGTGTGGCTCTTCATCTTGATTGTGTGGGAAGAGGGTTTTTGGCTATTTTATGTAACCTTGAAATATATTGTAGTATGGTGAAGGTACATCATTCCTTTTGGAGTCATTTAGTACCATACACAATTATATATAATGATTTTGAAGCATTTGAAAAGTGTGTGTGTGTATTAATTTTATTCCAACAATTGTCTATATCCTTGTCATATCTCCCGATACTAATTATTATATCATATTTAAAGTACCAAAATCTCTTGCCTAGATTGTGTGCCATTTGAATATGTTTATATCAATATTATCTTACCTTCATCTATGTCCCTTGCATCCTTTGCAAGAAGATTTACTACTTAACTGTGCTCTCGATAAATGTAGGAGATATATAATGCTTGAAATATTAACCTCGATGCATGGCCTTTCTCTACAAATCTTACGAGAATGATGTGTGTACGTTGAGCTAGGGTATTCATCCAATCATAAACTACCCTGGAATCCAAGAAAATATGGATCCATTGTATCCCAATTTTTGATTATATCTTCATCACCGTGAGCAGGTTGATTACCTTTGCGTAGTTGTTGGGTCGAAAACCTGTTCCACTTTTCATAGTGATTGTGCAACCATAATAGAATGTCCCACCGACTTTGCTTTGGCTAGGATGTCCCCTAGAGGAAACAACACAAAATATACACAAGAAACTATGATCAACCTTTAATGACATAATTTGTATAATCAAAACACCCCTTTATGGTTTGCAAACCATTGTTGAGTATTTTATTTTATACATTATTTCAATGGGGGATGGTTTTTTTTTCTTTGAATATTTCTTCATTCAATGTGATTCAAAGACCCCACATCACATGTAAAGGTGGAATTATCATATCATGTGCAATGCCTCTTGTCTCAAACCATTTATTACATGATTCAATCAAAGTGTAGACCATGCAACCCCAATGTACTCCAAACCTCCATCCAAAAGTGGAATTTGACCAAGATGTGTAGCACCGATTCAACATTTTCCCTGTAGAGGTAACATTGTCTCGATGCTTTCTTGTCTCTTTTAAGTAAATTGTTCCATGTGGGAAGTCTGTTGTGGAGCAAAAGTCATGCAATGTTTTTTTTCTTGGGTGGGGCCCATAGTTTCCAGAGTTCACTCCACCACCATGGTTTCATTGCCTCCTCAATTTATGTTGATAGGGTCTTGTACTCCATTTTTACACTAAATGTTCCCCCATGTTAGTTTTTTTTCCCATTAAATATTCTCTTTACTTTCGGATAAGACACCAGGGTTGGCTATCAAAGATTATATGAATATGTTCCAATGCTCATGGAATTTCTCTTCCAATCTAATCTTGGAGGTTGAAATCCACCCCAATTTCCATCTATATGTTGCTTCATTAAATTTTTTTATCAACATTGGTGGACAATGTACCCTTTGACCAAGACCAATGATTGCATCTCTACCAATAAAAGCTAAATGTCCATCCCTAATAGACAATGCTAGGTGATTACCAATAGTATTAAATAGGCCCGTATGTCGAAGATATGGGTTGTCAGGGATCTATAATAAGTCATGATGCTTGATTTTTCTTCCGATGCCTTTTTTTTATTCATTCATTTTTTTTTAAAACACCTATAGGTCGTCGGTATTACGACGTCTAGAACGTCGCTCCCACGACGTCCATGTCATTGATATATAACTTATTGTCGCTCAACCGATGTTACCATTCGTCGTTCTTCCGACGTCTATAGTTTCGCTCCCATAGCGTTCGGAAGCGAGATTGCATACCTGTCATACATCCCATGGCATTCATGTCGCAAGTGAGATTGCATACACATCGGAATAACAACGTTAACTGGCATCGGTATTGCGACGTTTCGAGCATCGTTGCCATGCAGTCCACGTAGTGGAGAGTGATGTAATGGGACGTCAGAATTCTGATGTCTCTGACGTCGCTGTAGCGACGACTATATGGGGTTTGGATAGTCAAATCTGAGATGACATGTGTCCGTATCAAACATCACAACATAGACAATATCTATGGCATCAAGAAAGTGACGTCATGTGAAATGACGATTGAGGGGGTCTATTGTTTGTCGTTCTCCCGACAATATAAAGTGGCAATTGCATTGAACGCGCCGTCGGAATTTGACCCAAATGTACTAGTGAGTTAATCATTGGTTAAGTTGTTGCAATAAGAAAATAATTAAAAATAAATTAGTTGCAACTAGAAGTGGAGAGTTTACTATTTGTGGATAAAGTGGTTATAAGTGGACAAGTGGCTAGAAGTGTGTTAGCCCTAAAAGAAGGAATTTGCGTTAAGTTGGTTAGAAGGTAACCCCTTGAGGAAGTTGTTGAGCACTCAACACACCCTAAAAAAATCTATGACCGTTTTATTTTTGGGTACCACTCGATCTTTTGCATTGTCTGTTTTCACTTTAGTTATGAAACTAATACCTTCGCTTATATTTTATGTTTCATGTTTGAATCGATTAGAGTTTTCTTGAATGTACAATAAAGAACTTTCTTAACTCTGAAAGAAACTTAACAACTACCTGAGCGATGTGTTCAAGTTGTATGCCGAAAAAGATTCACTATGGACCAAAGAGTTTGCGAATATAATCGATGCAAGGCCAGGGCAAGTGCAACAATTCGTAGAACATCCGATCAGAGCCCGAACCATGCTTCGACAATTGAACTTCGGTCTAGAAAAGTACCGGGCCCATGCAACGAACATCAGAGGGATATATGTGGCTCCAATGGAACAACACAGATTTCTATGGGCCAATACTTGTGAAGAACTCTTTATCAGTTGGTCTGAATACGAAAGAAGTCATCCTTTTCAAGAAATATCTCGGGTGGACTGTTAAAGAAACTGTTGGATGATCACGCCACATGGCGATTTTTGTTTGGTTCAAACTGTACTTAGCCGTTAATTTCGGTTGAATTTTCTATTATAAATGAGGACATCGACCAATTAGTTAGGGTCGATGGTTGTTGTAAGAACTCTTTCTTTTTGGATGTTAAGAATTATTTTGAGACTGCTATGAATTGAGAAGTCCTTCTAGACCAAAGACAATCTATTTTCATTAGATGTATGTGATTGGACTTGGAGAAGAACTACTTCCTATCCTTATCCATGAATGATGCAGTAAATGAGTAAGATAAATTAATTTCGTTGTCAATTTATCTGGTGCAATGATTTGATGTTCTTTGCTTTAATGATGAAGATAAATCGTTGTGTTATTATGTGATGAATGTTATGGTAGATGAATTATTTTTCTTACTGTGACCTTGATTACATATGTGTTTTCTTTCTGTTGATTAGTTTTTTTAGACAGTAATTGGATGCTCATTTGGTTAATGTATTAGTACTAGGCCCTTTGGCATAGAATCACTGTCTGTATGTTTGAGCAGTGGGTTATCCCAAGCTCATCCTCTTCCCAGTAGTTAAAACTCAATCCTGTTACTTGTCAAGTTGGTTTATACTGGCTTGCATCTCTTATACCAACCCCACCCAAAAAAAAATACAGAAAATAACAGTCCTAACTGAAGGAAGAGCCTTCACAAGAAAACACAAAGCCCATCGATAAATTGGCCGGATCGCAAGATCTGGAGAACCATTCCATCTTAAACACTACAGAGTCTAATTGGGCCTCGGTGGTGGGTTTGGTTCCTACTGTTGATTCAAGGGATTTAAGACCCATCAATAGAATTGGCGCTAGAAGGAGGGACTGAGAATGAATGGTTGAGTATATAATTTATATAGTATTTCTAACAGCCTACAGATTCGTAATGGTCCACATGAATGGCTAGTCATTCAACAGATAGCCCACACTTACTGAGTACTCTCGAAGTGGGTAACTCACCCAAGCCCAAGGAAGAACCTTTTCACCCTGAAATACCTTATGCCCTTCCTCATGAGGAAGTGAATCAATTCTGGAGAATGACTAGAGCCTACGCTTGACAAATCGACGCGTTGTCCTTAACTTCCATCCTCCCTCAAAGAAAACAACAAAGCAGACCAGTGGTTAGCATTCCTGATGAAGTTTTCGTACACTCCATAGAAGACTTAATAGATTTTGTGATTACCGAAATCCAAGAACCTCTTGATCTAATACCCGAAACGCCAGCTGGCAACATCTCCTAGCTAAACGATTGTTCGGAAGAAGAGGAGATCAAATTAGATTCCGAAGATATGGAAGGTAATAATGATCATGAGGAGGAAAGGGAAATCCCACTTCAAGATGCTGTGGCCGTCCTGGGACGAGTACATAATCTTCCTCGGCACCCAAAAAATCTTCTCCCCAAGTACGATCCCGAAACTTCAGGTTTACCTGAAGATCATATCAAGAAGTTCATACTCACAATAAGGCTTATGAATGTTCAACATGAAGACGTAGTCTGTCGGCTCTTTCCCTACACATCTGAGAACTCAGCTTCCATGTGGTATTTTCATCTGCCGGTAGGATCCATAACCAGCTGGACCAAGTTCTAGAAGGACTTTTTAGACAAATTTGTGGAGGAAACTACTACGGGAGCTCTGATGGCTGAGATGTTCGCAACCACCATGAGCCCAAAAGAGATGGTCAAATATTTTAATCAAATATTCATGACCATCTTAAACAAATTCCAGCTCGTGGCGAAACCAACTCAAGAGTTGCAAATATAGGTTTATGCCAACACACTTCCTGCTTCTATTTCTATGTTCGTAAAAAGGGTTGCTAAGCAAACCCTTGCGAAAAATTTTGAAGAGGCCAAGACGATAGAATTCTAGATGAAAGGATGTAAAGAAGGCTAGGCCTCTTTGATGAAAAGAGAAACCCAACCCCCTCCTAGGAGAGGACTCCTTTTAACCATACCACCGGGGAAACCGACCAAACAAACTCCCGACAAGGGTAATGGAGATATAGAAGACCTAGAACGCATGGTTAAGAAATTATCATATGAGGTCATAGACGTGAAGAGAAGCGCAGGGGAGGGAAACCAAAGCCAAAATCCCTATAAGCCTTTCTTTAAAAGAAACCAGCCTTTCAAAGAAATTGAACCTCCCCCAGCTGACTTAAACATTGACCTAGGGAATGTTGTGTCTGATTCTTTTTGTTCTTATCACCAGGAGAACAAATCTGAAAGAGAATTCCCTCAATGGGTGCACACCATGAACTTAATGGCCAATCATTTTATGGATGAAGTCTCCCTGACCGAACAATCAAGTAGTTAACCCATGAATATTGCCGACCAAGAAGAGGATGACCCACCGCGAGACACAACCATGCTGTTATGGGATCCCGATGTGATCGTGCCTTCAAATAATCTGTTTGAGTCCCGAGAACAACCCACATACATTTCAGTAATACAAACACGTAGTAAGGGTCAACCCGACTCGAAAGATATTGACGCAACCCGGGCCTCGCAAAGTAAGTTAACTTCCGATCGCTCGAAAATATATTTTGCCCTCGGTAAAAAGCCTATAAGCATCCATACCCAGGAATCTCCCAAACTAGATTACAACGTAGTCAAATATTTGAATAAGCTAAAGGCTAATATATCGGTTATGGACATATGTAGGATTCCTTAGCAGAAAGACTTTCTGTTGCAAGCTCTGAGCTTGGTAGAAGACCCGACCACAGGAAATGGTCAGAAGAAGAATCTATCCCCAACAGATCTAGTGAGCAATCCAACCATAAATACTTACTCTAAAGGTAGGAAGGAGAGGCCTTTTGTACCACCTTTCCTTTTAACGATTGAAGTCTTTAATAGGAACCTTCAAAATTGTTTGGTAGATTTCGGGGCATCTTATAATGTCATGCCCTTGGCCATTTGTAATAAATTAGGTGCTGTCCCTCTCAAAAGTGATAAGCATGTCATACAACTAGACATAACCCAGGTCAAGGTCATGGGAGAACTCAAAGATGTGATGATCAGGATAGCGACACATCCTAATTTCGTGCAGGTGATTGACATCATCGTGGTGGATATCCTTGAGGCATATGGGCTATTGTTGAGCCGAGATTGGTCTGAAAAGCTAAACAGATATTTCAGTATAGACTGGGCACACCTTTGGCTACCGCTAAAGGGATACAAGAACATGATCATAATCGATAGGGAGAGATATATGAAGCATACGGTCACTGATCTAGGAACCCCAAATGAACCAGCCTCTACCGATTTCCTCATATTGGGCAATTATTCAGGTGATTCTCACTTCAGGAACTTTTCTCCTCTCCTGTCTAATGTTCCGCTTACCCAAAACTACGAGATGACTTTTCAAGAGGAATTGCTGATGTTGACAGAAGATTCTCTCTTCTGTCAAAACCCCGCGCTAAGACGTGTGGGAGAAAAGATTGGGAAACAAAACATTAATGATGGTAGAGAAAGGAATGATTGTCGTTCACAAATTTGGACCCTCTATTTTGATGGATCCAAATCACAAGAAGGGTCGGGAGCAGGGTGCATCCTCATCTATCAGAAGTGTAAACAATTCTAGTGTATAGAATTCTAGTGTACCAACAACACTGTCGAGTATGAAGCTCTAGTACAAGGGTTAAAGAAAGCCATAGATCCAGATGTCAAGGAACTCAAAGTTTTCGGAGACTCTGAAATTATTGTTAGACAAGTGAGAAATACTATACATTTCAATTCGCCTCATCTTAAGAACTACCATCAAGAGGTGCATAGGCTAATAAAATGCTTTGAGGCTTTCAATATCACTGCAATTCCCGGAGCAAAGAATATTATTGCCAACTTCTTGGCCATAACTGCTTCTAGACTGTCGCCTTTAGAAGATTATGAAGCCTGTCGATTCACTGTAGATATGCTCTACAAACCGTCAGTACCTAATAACATTTCTAATTGGAAAGTCTTTGAGGGAGATGAACAGATCATAAGCTTCTTAACCAACCAAGAAAATTTCAAAGATCTCGCTATTGACGATGAAGAGTTCCAAGAGCACTCAACAGAAACCGATCCTCGGTCAGAACAACATATGGATAAATCAAAGGCTCACACAATCCCGAAGGGGATAGCTAATCTAGAGAATCTGTTTGATCTAAAGGAACGATTCAAAGGCCCAAAAAATGCAAAGATTGGTAGCTCTTGTCCCCTCCATGAAACTATAAACCTTGGAACCCCAGAGAACCCAAAGCATGTGAATCTCGACAAAACTATATCTAAGGAAGAGAGGAAAGCCTACCTCAAATTATTTAGACAATACAAGGACGTCTTCGCATGGTCCTATAAGGATTTGAAAGTGTATGATACCCACATTATTCAACACACCATCCCGTTAAAACCTGAAGTGAAACCTTTCCAACAGAATCTTTGAAAGTATCATCCAGCCCTGGAACCTCTCATGTATCATGAATTAAGGAAGCTTCTAGATGCGAAAATAATTTTCCAGGTTAGGCATTCTGCCTGGGTAGCAAATCTTGTTCCGGTGAGGAAAAAGTCGGGAGAGATCCGAATCTGCGTAGATTTTCGGAACCTCAATAGAGATTTATAAAAAGACTATTATCCCGCTCCTGCAGACCGTGTCGGGCTCAAAGATTTTCTCTCTACTAGATGATTTCTCAGGCTACAATCAAGTGTTGGTTTCAGAAGAAGACCGTTTAAAAACCACCTTTCGAACCAAATGGGGAACCTTCTCTTATAAACGCATGCCTTTTGGGTTAATCAACGCAGGAGAAACCTTCCAAAGGGCCATGGATGTGGCTTTTTGGGGACTTATTAATAAGTGTGTGGTAGTGTATTTAGATGATGTAATAGTGTATTTGAAGAATAGAGAAGAGCACATCCAATACTTAACTCAGATTTTTGAGAGATGCAGGAAATACRGTATATCACTGAACCCTAAGAAAAATATTTTCGGTGTCGAGGAAGGTAAGTTGTTAGGTCATATTATATCTCAAGTAGAAATTTTCATAGACCCGAAAAGGATTAAGGCCATAGCTCAACTCCCGCTACCCCATAACAAGAAAKCTATGCAATCCTTTTTCGAGCAAATCAATTTTGTGAGGAAATTCACTCCCRATTTTGCCGAAATCATCAAACCCTTACAAAAGATGATTCGCAAGGATGCCRAATTTAAGTGGGATGATGAGCGAAAAGACRCTTTCAACAATRTCAAAGATGCCATATCCCGGGCCCCGGTGTTGTGAAGTCTCGATTTCAATAGAKAATTTTTCCTTTATACTTTCGCCTCCGACCAATCTGTAGTTGCGGTTTTGACTCAGAAGGATGATGACAACAACGAAKCCCYAATGTCATTTATGAGTACCAATCTTCAAGGGGCTGAGCTCAATTACCCTGCCATATACAAGCARGCCTACGTGGTCTATAAGGCAGTAAAGCATTTCAGGTCTTACAACCTCAAGAATCACACCAAGGTGATTGTGCCACACCYTGCGTTCCGATCCCTGTTTKCCCAACAAGAAATGGGGGAAAGAAGAGGGAACTGGATGGAAATAGTCCAGAAATTTGATCTAGATACAAAACCTGGCAAACTAGTAAAAATACAAGGTTTGTGCAAGCTCGCAACCGAAGCCCAGGATCGAGCGATTGAAGATTCCGGGTGGGAAAACGAAATAGCACTATGGTGTGGCGAAGTAGCATACATATCCCCAGGACAAGGCTCCTGGTACAAGGATTTAACTTATCTTCTACATCATGAGACTTGTCCCGAGAACCTCAACCCTAGGGAAAGGAGAGCCCTGAGGTTAAAATCTGCATAGTATCACCTTATAAATTCGGTGCTCTTCCAGATCAACTATGATGGGGTACTATTGAGATGTCTCGAATGAGAAGACACCGACAAAGTGCTAAAAGAACTCCATGACGACCTTGCCAAAGGACATTTTGCAGGAAACACCATCGCTCATAAGATTCCGAGAGCCGACTATTACTGGCCCACCTTGTTCAAAGACGCTCATACTTACGCTAGGAACTGTAAGACTTGTCAAATAAGCACTGGAAAGGAGAAAAGGGTAGCAATCCCACTTCAACCTATGACTGTCTCTAGGCCTTTTGAGCAGTGGGGGATGGATATCATAGGAGAAATTACGCCTAGCTCTTCAAAACTCCACAAGTACATTCTTACGGCCACCGACTATTTCACAAAATGGGCAGAGGCCATTCCTCTAACTCATGTAAACGAGAAGGTAGTAATCCAATTTATAGAACAATAGATGATCACAAGGTTTGGTGTCCCCTATATTCTGGTCTTTGATAATGCAAATTACTTCTCTTATACCCTATTAATAGAGTTTTCTTTGGACAAAGGAATCATAATCAAGTACTCTACAAATTACTACCCTCAGGGAAACGGTGTGGTAGAATCAACTAATAAGAATCTGGTAAGGATACTAAAGAAGACGGTTACAGATAACCAAAGAAATTGACATAACCAACTTCATAATGCCCTATGGGCCGATAGGGTCACACCCAAAGAAGCTGTAGGGAATTCCCCATACTTCCTGGTCTACGGACAAGAAGCCATCCTCCCAAATGGGCTCTATCTGCCATCTCTTCAATTGGCCCAAGATTCCAACAAGGAACCATCATCGACCATGCAACAAAGAATCAACACTCTGCTCATGCTGGAAGAAGAGAGAGAAAAGGCTAAGTGAAAATTCTTAGCTCACCAACAGATCGTGAAAATATGGTTCGATAAGCATAAAGCTAAAGAGAAGAATTTTGAAGTAGGAGACCTGGTCCTGAAATGGGACAGAGCGAATGAACCAAAGGGGAAACATTCTAAATTTCAGAACCCGTGGCTTGGACCTTTCCAGGTGGCTGAGAATATTGGGGCAGGCACTTACCGGCTGCATAATCTGAGAGGGGAACC
>ML778654.1:510236-528339 GCA_009831015.1 Picea engelmannii | reverse complement strand
ATAATAATAATAATAATAAAATCAGTTAATACAGATAAAAGAAATACCAGAGATATCTACTTTGTGGTTCAGTAATACCTCAAGGTAAATGAAGTAGAAGCAGAGATTTTGCATTCGCCCAGTGAATCACCATTTATTGAGCACCCAACACACCCTAAAAAAATCTATGACCATTTTATTTTTGGGTACCACTCGATCTTTTGCATTGTCTGTTTTTACTTCATTATGAAACTGATACCTTCGCTTATCTTTTACGTTTCATGTTTGAATCGATTAGAGTTTGCTTGAACGTACAAGAAAGAACCTTCTTAACTATGAAAGAAACTTAACAACTACTCAAGGAATCGACGATCTAAAAGTTTTCCCTGACTTTCTTAGGAAGTTCGGCCTTGACAGAGGTAAAAGGTGAAGGAAATTGCTTGAGAATTTGAAATAGCGAAGCACCGATCTCCATCGGCGTCGATCGATGATGACCTTTCTTTTCTGCGAATAAGCCTCAACAAGGATTGTGCCGAAGACCGATCCATTTGGCTTCGACGGATAAATATAACAATAAGTGCCGCGCAAATGGAAAGTGACATTGTCGACCCTTGATACAATTTTGGCATCGAAAAAGTTGCAACGTGTTAACCCGCAAAGAAAACCATGCATTAGTTTTACTTTTCCCGATGCCATCCAAGCATCAACAACCATTGTACCTAACCCGTTATGTGATTTTGATGCATATGAGGTCCCCAAGTGCATTTCCTACTCGCTAGTTGGGTGCTCTCTTTATGTTTAGATATTTTAATGACCCCTGGTTAATAACACCACGTTAACATCAACTGATATTGGAAGTTTTAACAGAGAATACATCAATGAATTTACAAATGAAATGATAACAATTATAAAATCCCATAATGAAACAACGTAGGGACTCAGGCGTCTGCAGGTGATAAAGGACTATTATGCGGGACTTTGCTAAGATAAACTTGCCAGACCAAAATTCCAGAGAATTTAAGCTCGACATATGCTTAGAATTCTCCACAGAACTCCTGGAATTTATAGAGAAACGAAGGAGCGGAACAGAGCGTGCAAATAAAACACTCGTGCCTCGTGATATGATGTTTTGAAGACTCAATGCGCCACAACTGCTCGATGGATCCAATCTAGAACATGTAAACGCCGATCAAAGTTACAGGGAACGTGCGATACGATCCTTCCGATCTTTTAAAATTTCTGAACCTCTGTTATTGACGAATGATGTTTGAAACGCTTGATGATATAGATTCTGGAGGCATTTAATGACTTTCTCTTTACGGTATCCGAACTTTTGGGAGCATATATGCACACAGTCATCTCCGACGTCTCCTTTCAGCCCCAAAGGTCAAGTGATTACTATGACAATTTAGATGCTCATGTCTGCCATACTTGATTTGCTACCCTATGATACAATGACATAATTCATTTAAACCAAAGAGGAGTGGAGACTTCAACTAGGTCATCACAGGTCATTCAAAGGAGCGACTGGGATCACGTAAGTATTAAACAACTGAGACTAGCGAGCTACAAAGGTACGTGTTAATTTTTCGGTTTGTTTATGTCTTATCATAGGTTTCTTAATCGCTAAACTACCTCTACCTTGATTGCAGTAAAAATCCTCCCGACTACCGAACAGAGCTCGTCCTATGGCCTCACCGAAGAACTCGAAAGAAACACCGAAGCTGAATTGTCGGAGCAATGAAGTATTCTGGGCTTCCCGAGTTCAACACCCCTGATGAATCTACCGACCTGAGCGATGTGTTCAAGTTGTATGCTGAACAAGACTCGCTATGGACCGAAGAGTACGCGAAGATAACCGATGCAAGGCCAGGGCAAGTACACAAATTTGCAGAACATCTGATTAGAGCTTGAACCATGCTTTGGAAATTGAACTTCGGTCTAGCAAAGTACCAGGCCCATGCAGTGGATATCAGAGGGATATATGCGGCTCCAATGGAACAACACAGATTTCCATGGGCCAATACTTGTGAAGAACTCTTTATTAGTTGGTTTGAATATGAAAGAAGTCATCATTTTCAAGAAATATCTTGGGTGGACTGTTAAAGAAACTATTGGATGATCATGCCACGTGGTGATTTTTGTTTGGTTCAAACTGTACTTAGCCGTTAATTTCAGTTGAATGTTATATTATAAATAAGGACATCGACCAATTAGTCAGGGTCGATGGTTGTTGTAAGAAATCTTTCTTTTTGGCTGTTAAGAATTATTTTGAGACTGCTATGAATTGAGAAGTCCTTCTAAACCAAAGATAAGCTATTTTCATCAGATGTATGTGATTGGACTTGGAGAAGAATTACTTCCTATCCTGCTCCACGAATGATGTAGTAAATGAGTAAGAGCAATTAATTTTGTTGTCAAGTTATCTAGTGCAATGATTTGATGTTCTTTTCTTTAATGATGAAGTTAAATTGTTGTGTTATTATGTGATGAATGTTATGGTAGATGAATTATTTTGCTTACCATGACCTTGATTACATATGTGTTTTCTTTTTGTTAATTAGTTTTCTTAGACAATAATTGTATGTTCATTTGGTTAATGTATTAGTACTAGGCCCTTTGGCATAGAATCATTGTCTGCATGTTTGAGCAATGGGTTATCCCAAGCTCAGCCTCTTCCCAGTAGTTAAAACGCAATCCTGTTACTTGTCAAGTTGGTTTATATTGGCTTGCATCTCTCATACCAACCCCACCCAAGAGAAAATACATAAAATAATAGTCTTAACTGAAGGAAGAGCCTTCACAAGAAAACACAAAGCCCATTGATAAATTGGTCGGATCACAAGATCCGAAGAACCATTCCATCTTAAACGCTGCAGAGTCTAATTGGGCCTCATTGCTGGGTTTGGTTCCTACTATTGAGTCAAGGGATTTAAGCCCTGTCAACAGAAGCTACATGGAAGTATAAATAAGAGAGAAAGGCCCTTCTATTAACACCTATTAAGCACATTGAATATATATTATTGTGTAAGGTTTATTGCAGGTTGATACATCTGAAGTAACACAAGTCTGAGGTTGCATGAAGGGTTGATGGCGGAAGTTTCAGAATTGCAAAAATACTGGTAAAACCCTAGTTTTTGAGGTATACACGAGCTGCATTGGATAAGGGTGTGTACGTAGGTGGGATCACAGTATAACATGGTGCATACATGTGGGAAAAACCATGAAATATTGAGTTTCTGAGGAGGCCAGGTTCTCATATTCTGAAAGCAAGCTCGTAGGAAGGTCTATAGTGATCATGCACAACAGATCTATCTATAGATTCAAAAGGTATGTCATATTCTTATGTGTAGTTGGATATTATTTTCTTCATGAGATGTGGTTATGGGAGTTTTATGTTTTTCCCTAGAGAGGGTGTTGGTTGTATGGCACTTATGGTATGAGCTAGATCTACATAAATACAACACTGGTATGTTGGTATTATTCATTGGTTCATCTTGTTGATTCAAGTGTTGAGACATAGTTGTATTTCTTGGTACATGGTTGAGGGTTTTGTTTGTGAAGTAGTTTGTATGGTGTGAGGATGCATATCAGTAAGGGTTTGATGTCTAGTCCATGTGAATACTATACACTCGTTTATGATTGTACACACATATATGACACATGACTAGAGAGACATAGATGTATTTTCTCAAGGAATGTATAAGATGATGTATGCATAGGGCACAACTACAAATAAGACACAATGATAGGTTGTAGGTTGATTTGACAGAGGAAACAAAGTGTCTGAGTTTTAGAAAAAATGAAAACCCTGAATTTCTAAAGGTGTACATAAGCTGCAGTATAGACATACTGCGTACATACAGAGGTTGCTGTATAGACAAGGCACGTCAATACACGAGTTGCAACATATACAGGTCATGTACCTGTTGGTATTTTTTGGTACATGCTGACTTCTGGTACATGATTAATTACATGCTATTGGTATAGGTTGGTTACAGGTTGTTGGCATAGATTGCTACAGGTTTACAGTGGTATATATCACAATGACACCGTGGCATGGTTTCATCATTTCACTTATATTTCAAGGCGATGGGTCGGGGAAATGATAGGTTGTTGTAGCCAACTTCCGGTTGTATCCAGAGAAAATAGGGGGTTGTAGCCTCCTTGTTGTTGTATTCAGAGAATTGGGGAGTTGGAGCTTCCCTTAGGTTATAGCCTGAAAATATAGGGGGCCAAAGCCTCCTTCCAGTTGCAGTTGGAGAACAAAGGAAGTGGGTGCTTCCAATGAATATAATTCTTAAAGACATATAAGAAAAAGCATTATGTGGTTTTCTCCCGCATTGGGTTTCCACGTAAAAATACTGGTGTATTGTGTATGTGTATGATTGTTCATTTTCCATGGTTTATTTACTCTACACTTATTGAATGATAAGGGTATATTGATCATAAAGATAAAGAAAACTTACATACTGTGGTTAAAAGAATTAAAAATCTCTTTTACTGATTCACCCCCCCTTTCAGTAATCTAACAATTGGTGTCAGAGCAGGCTGCTTCATAAATCAGTTTAACCACTACAAGGTAGATCATGGAGAGCAACAATATGTACAAAAATGGAATACCACAGTTTGATGGAAATAACTATGCATTCAAGAGTAGAAGGATGAAAACATATGTACAAGCACCGGGATTTGAGGTTTGGAAATAAATTGTAGATGGATATAAAGAACCCTTCATTCCTCAAACAAATGAAAATGGAAGGAAACTTAGTATAAATAATTCAAAATCCAAAAATGCTCTTCTGAATGGTCTTGGTGATTCAGTATATGGAAAAGTTATGCATTGTAGCTCCGCAAAGGAGATTTGGGACAAACTTTAGAATGTTTATGAAGGAGATGCAAAATTCAGGGAAACAAAGCTTCAAACTTATAGAGGTCAATTTGAACACTTGGAGATGAAGGAAGATGAGAATAGTGCAGCTTACTTCTTCCGAGTTGATGAAACAATGAATGCAATTAGAGGATTGGGAGAAGAAGTGGATGAATCTATAATTGTTCAAAATGTACTGAGATCTCTTCCAATGAGAATTGATCCTAAGATATTACAACTAGAAGAAAGAACATATCTCGATTCTATAAGCATGGATGAACTACATGGAATTTTCATAGCATGTGAAATGAGAACCGAATAGGAGAATCTAGTGACAAAAGAAGCAACATTCAAAGAATCGAAGAAGTCAAAGAAAAAGGGCAAGAAAAATGAAAAATAAGATAGAATTTGACTACAACGTAGAATTTGACTACAACGAAGAATTATTGAGTTATATAGAAGTTATAAAAAGAGAAAAGAAGAAAAACAAGTCACTACACGTGGAACTAAAAAGAATAGAGGAAACACAATAAAATTCCAACTGTGAAGAACTAGAGCAGATGATCACTAAGTTAAAAATTCCAGTTGAAGAAGACAAAAGAATTGAAGAAGAACTCAAGGAACGATTAGAAGAAAGAGACAAGATCATTGGAAATTTGGAAGCAAGTATTTTCACATTGAGAAAAGATCCTCAAAAGAAAAACATGCAGAATAGTTCTAAAGTTTTGGATAACATTATTAACATTCAGAGACCAAATCATGACGAGTCCGGACTTGGATACAATCAGACAGAAAATGGATCAATCCCCAAAGAAACATATCAAGATACACATCCAAGAGGCTATGCAGATATAGTCAGAGAAGACAAGAAGTTTTACAAGGAAGATCACAGGGACACTCCTCCACCTAGAAGATTCAGATTTCAGAATCAACGACAGTAAAAAACAAGCAGACTTCGAAAAGAAGAATGATTCAAAATAGTAACTCCTTTTAGAATATATTCAACTCTGAGTTATCAAACTATATTTTTTGTTTTATGTTATGCATGTAATAATTTTGGACATAAAGCTATAAATTGCAGAGCAAATAGCAGAAACAAAAACAACTTTGAAAGTCATGAACAAAATGGTTATCCAAGAAGGCCTAATGAAACACAAAGAATAATCTACAACAGGTTTGAATCCTTGAGCATTGAAGTTGAATGCTACAAGTGTAACAAATTTGGACACATGTCAAAAGATTGTAGAGTGACAATCCCTCATAGAGAATCACAACAAAATAAAAATAGTCACAGACATGAACCTCAACAGAGAATATGGATAAGAAATCATAATTAGTATAACAATGAAGAATGCACACTCGCTCTACAATATAAACAAAAGAAACATGGTTGTTATGTTGATAGTGGCTACTCAAAGCACATGAAAGGTGACGAGGACGTGTGTCTAACATTGAGAAAGGAAAAAGATGGATCACTCTCCTTTGGATACAACGACTCAGGTAGAATCATTGGAAAGGGCACAGTCATAATTGGAAACAAGGATACCAAGGCAGAAAATGTTTTACTAGTGGAAGATATGAAACATAATATTCTAAGTGTAAGTCAAATGTGTGACCAAGGTCACAAACTTATGTTCGATTTACCAAAGTGCGAGATAAGAGAAGCATGTTCAGGCAAATTGGTTGCAACAATTGTAAGAACTTCAAGCGACATATATGTATTAAGGGTAAATTGGAAATGAAAAGTGTTGTCTAGGAAAGGAAGATGAAGTTTGGCTATGGCACAAAAGAATGGGTCACATAAGCTTCGATAACCTCATCAAAGTCAACAAAAAAGAAGTAGTTAGAGAAATTCCCTAGATCACGAAGCCAACCAACACATTTTGCAAGAAATGTCAACAAATAAAGCACACAAAGACCAACGTCAAATAAAAGGAATACTCCACAACAAGACCACTGGAAATTGTGCATACTGATCTAGTTGGACCAACTATAACAAAGGGTTTAAAAGGTGAGAAATATTTTATGTTATTGGTTGATGATTATACAAGGATGACTGCAGTTTTTTTTCTCAGGAAGAAATCAGAAGCATTTGAAAACTTCAAGGTATACAAGGAAATTATTGAAAATGAAATGGATTCAAAAATCAAATGTTTGAGATATGATAATGGAGGAGAGTTTACTTCAAAGGAATTTATGGATTTCTGCAACAAGAATGGAATAAAAAGGAAATTATCCCTTGCTAGGACACATCAACAGAATGGACTTGTCAAAAGGAAGAACAAAGCAGTACAAGAAATGACTCGAACAATGTTAATGGACTCTAAGTTTACAGATGTCTTTTAGACATGTGCGGTGCATACAATAGTTCACATTCAAAATAGAGTAATGCTCATAAACAATAGTGATAAAACTCCCTACGAGATATGGAAAGGAAGACTAACGAATATGAAGCACTTCAGAGTTTTTGGAAGCAAATGCTACATCAAAAGAGAATATGGAAGAATGGGAAAGTTTGATTCTTGTGTGGAAAAAGGCATACTTGTTGGGTACTTGAGTATAAGGAAAGAATACAAATGTTTCAATCTAAGGCTCAAAAAAGTTGTGGAAAGCATCAATGTAACAGTTGATGAGAGAGGTGGACGAAAAATAAAGGAAGAAGAAAAGGAGTCAGTGGAACAGGTTTACGAAGAAGAAGCAAAGGATGAAGAAGTAGCAGAAGGGGAAGATGAAGAAGATCAGATAAAAGTAGAAGAGAAAGAACAACAAGTACCTCCAAAGACACCTAGCAAACGAATACAAAAGAATCATCCCTCAGATTAGATTATTGGGAACAAAGATGCAAGATTTGAGACTAAAAGAAGAATTCATTCACTATCTCAACTGCACCTAGGACTCTTATCCTCGATTGAACCAAACAATTTTGAAGAATCCAACAAGGATGAATTTTGGATAACTGCCATGATTGAAGAGTTGGATCAGATAGAGAAGAATGAAAATTGGGAATTGGTTCCTAGACCAAGGTATAAGAATGTGATCAACGCAAAGTGGTTCTTCAGAAATAAATTGAATGAATATGGACAAGTTACCATAAACAAAGCTAGATTGGTATGTAAAGGATACACATAGGTTGAAGGTATCGAATTTGAAGAGACATTTTCCCAAATTTCCAGAATGGAAGCAATCAGATTTATCCTATCTTATGCATGATCGAATAATATTAAAGTGTATCAGATAGACGTGAAATCAACCTTTTTGAATGGGGAACTAGAAGAATAAGTATACATTGAGCAACTGAAATAATTTCAGTTATCAAAGAATAAAGTGTTGGCATGTTTTACAGGCAGCGTATGCTTGTCATTGATGGAAAGTACAACAACGATGATGGCTTGGGTACAGGAATAATGTGCCGGGCGGGCACCAGAAGTATTTTGGAAAGAACAGTAGCAATGATAGCATGCTTATAGTTATTGATGGCAAGAACAACAACGCCGAAGGTATGGTTACAGGAAATAATAGTAGTGACGTTGGCAGGTTTACAGTTGGGAGACAACAATGGAAAACAGGCACATCAAACCATGAATTAAACTCCATTTCAAAGTTTCGGATACTGAGAGTTGGAGAAGTCAAGAGTCGAGACTCTTCATCACAGGAGTCCCGAAGTTGCGAAATGCGAAACGCTGAAATATCGAAATAGACACATCAACAAAGACTCCATTTCAGAGTTTCAGATACCGGGATTTGGAGGAGTCAAGAGTCGAGACTCTTCATCACAGGAGTCCCGAAGTTGCGAAATGCGAAACACCGAAATCCCGAAACAGACATGACGAAGGCCCGTGAAGTTTCAAAATCACGATAAGATCTTTGATCTGACTCCATTTCAGAGTTTCAGATACCGAGAGTTGGAGGAGTCAAGAGTCGAGACTCTTCACCACAGGAGTCCCGAAGTTGCAAAATGCGAAACCCTGAAATCCCGAAACAGACACGACGAAGGCCCGTGAAGTTTCAAAATCATGAAAAGATATGGACCGTTGAATCATCAAGATTGTGGACCGTTGATTTGACTCCATTTCAGAGTTTCGGATACTGGGAATTGGAGGAGTCAAGAGTCGAGACTCTTCATCACAGGAGTCCCGAACTCATGATATGCGAAATCATGAAATAATCCTATTTATTCGATCAAGGACAAATTTGGGCCGTTAGATCCAAGAGGTGAATGTGGCAGACCACGTCAAAAAGGACAGGTGGAAGACTACGTCAGTATTGACACATGGCACGAACAGACAATGACAAGTGTCAATTTGATTTGGCATTTCAGACCACAGGAAATCACAATTCTGAGTGACACGTGGAAGCCAATCGGGTCATGACACGTCATCGAGTGATGCAAGAGTGACCTCACTCCGGGAGTTTTGCTTCAAGAGTTTTAGCTTCATCACTCCCCCAAAGTCCCGAAGGATGAAGTCCCGGGGCAGAGGATAGTCGTCTGATCACCACAGATCGTGGACTGTTGATATGGAGAGTGAAGTGCTTGTTTGATTGGAGAGTGGTCATATCTCGTGGTCACATTGTCGAGAGATGGAGAGCAGAGCTATAGAAGGCAAGCTCTATTTCAGATCTCGTGACATGGAGAGTTGAGACGACTCATCACAGACTCCCCGAAATGCGAAAGTGCGAAATACGTTTTTGAATAAGGCTGTGGTCACAGCCAGTGGTCACATTTGTGGAAGATGGAGGAAGGAACTAGTGCAACCAAGCTCCATTTCGGGGATCGTGACTTGGAGTGTCGAGACACTCCATCACAGGAATGCTGAAATGTCGAATGTCGAAATGCTGATGTAGCCGGTGGTCACCGCCGGTGGTCACGTAAGTGGAAGGAGCTAGCATAGCTAGGCTCCAGTTCAAGGTTCGCACTGTAATTGCTAGAAACCACAGAAAGAAGACGAAGACTCTCAACTGCTGGAGAGGCTAAGGAATCTCAGCATAACGATCAGTGAGGATGAACGCATGGGTTTAACTGCCAGAGAAGCTGAAGAGTTGTAATGATGATTAGGCAGAGGACTTGACACGAGGAGAGCATGCAGAACATAGAGAGTGTGTTTATTCTCGAGTGAGTGAAGCGGTGGCAATGTGGAGTGGCAGTGTATATCCTGATGTGGAGAACAATGGTGTGGTAGGGAGCATGGAGAAGCATTGCGCATATAGCATGCACAAGGTGTAGAGAGACGAGAAGAATGGAGAACAAAGAAGAGATGAGTGTTGTTGTTGAGAGCGATTCAGGCGTGTAGAAGGAGGCAATGTGCAGCAGCTGAAATGCACAGAAGAGGAATGGTACATAGTAGGGACATGGCGCATAGAGCATAAAAGGCAAAAGAACTGAAAGCACAAGGCATGTGTGCGGGAAGACAGTGAGGCAGACAGAGCAAAGCAGTGTAGCAGAACAATGATGAGATTGGTAAGCCATTGATGAACATTATATCACTGCAATAAGTTTCAGTAGCAAAGATTAATATTTCAGGGTAGTAGGGAGGTTCTAGGGAGGACTATTGTCCTCAGAGGTTCAAGTGGGTGCTTGAACACAGGGAGTTGTAGCTTCCATCTGGTTGTAGCCAGAGAAACTAGGGTGGCAGGGTGGTGCAAGGGAGAACTGTTGTTCTCTGTTATACAGGTCGGTGCTTGTGTAACTGGAAGTTGGTGCTTCCATCCAGTTAGTGCTGGAACTCTTAGGGAGTTGTTGCTTCCTTCTAGTGGGTGCTAGAGAAACCAGGGAGTCGGTGCTTCCTTCTAGTGGGTGTTAGAGAATCCAGAGAGTTGGTGCTCTCAGCAAGTAGCAGCTTGCAAAACAAAGTTTGTAGCCTCATTATGAGTTGGTGCTCATAAGTATGATAATGTAAAAAATGTAAAGATTACTTATCATATAAAGAAGAAGAGGTTTTTTTCCTTTATGGGTTTCCTTAGGAAATATCTGTCTTAGTATATTTCATATGTGTGAATGATGTTGAATGTTCTATTGCTTAATTTCGTGCATTATTGTGATTGTCATTCAGTGCTTTGCAAAGAGTTTAAAATAAGCATAATTGTTTAAGCTCGGTAACAACTGATTCACCCCCCCCCCCTCTCAGTTGTCCAACATAAAGATTATGTATGCAGGTTGAAGAAGGCCTTGTATGGTCTAAACCAAGCCCTAGAGCATGGTATTCTAGACTAGACAGATATCTATAGTAGCAATGGTTCATAAAAGGAAATGCACACAACAACCTCTACATCAAGGTAACTCAATAAAATAATTTATTAATTGAAGTTTATGTTGTTGATATTATTTTTGGAAGTGATGATGACAGGTTGAGCCAAAAATTTGCAAAGAATATGTAGAATTAATTTGAAATGTCATTACTTGGAGAACTATCTGTTTTTCTGGGTCTTCAAATATGTCAAAGCAACCAAGGAATTTTTATTTCTCAAACAAAGTATATCAGAGAAATGCTAAATAGGTTCAGAATGGAAGATTGAAAACCAATCAATACTCCTATGCAAACCAGTTGCAAGTTAAGAAAATATGATGATTCAAAATCTACAGATCAGAGGAAGTACATGTCAATGATTGGAAACTTACTTTATGTGACAACATCTAGACTAGATATAATGCAAGCAGTTGGACAAGTGGCACAATTTCAAGAAGCACCAAAGGAATCACATGTTCTAGCAGTAAAGAGGATATTCAGATATCTCAAGGGTACAAAAGAATTTGGATTATGGTATCCAAAAGGAAAGGATCTATCACTTATTGCCTATACAAATGACAATTGGGCAGGTTTCATTGATGACTGAAGAAGTACAAGTGGAGAAACGTTCTACTTGGGTGAGTGTTTGGTATCTTGGCTAAGTAAGAACACTACTACATATTGAAAAATTTGTGACGACTACTTGAGACGAAAGTACCCTTTCATCGTAAAATTCAAGATAAAGAGTTCAATTTTTAAATTTTTTTATAAATCCAACCTGAATTCATGCTCTTGTGATGAAACCAGACGTTCGTCGCAAGACGAAAGTGAAGATAATGCAATCTCGTCGCTCTTGTGACGACCTTTGGTTATTTTCGCAAGAGAGATGATAACCATTGACTGTTACACTATTTGACAAAGTCAACGTTGACATTTATACTATTTGACAAAGTCAACATTGACTTGGTCAACATTCGTCGCTCTTGTGACGAAAAAAATATCTAGAAATATTTTTCAAATTAGAGATGTTGCGACAATATTGTTATAACAACAACAATTCAGAAAGGGTATTTTTGTGCGGAAGAATGTCGCAGAATATTAGAGGTGGGAAAAAAGTAAAGATGGTGAAAAGGGTGATGGTAGATGTTATTTCCCTTGAAAAATATGTTGCAGTACATGCCCCGTAATAACTTTAATAGAAACATCTAAAAAACATTGTAGGAAATATGGGCACATTGATGGTGGAACGAATGAATATTGTCCCATGGTAATTAGCTATATATTCATTATCTATTTTTATATTGTCGATTATATATATATAAAATTACATATTTGTATATATATTGTTTGAATATTTGTTATACACACTAATTTTTCATATATATAGGTTCCTTCATAAATCAGTTTAACCACTGCAAGGTAGATCATGGAGAGCAACAATATGTACAACAATGGAATACCACAGTTTGATGGACATAACTATGCATTCGATAGTAGAAGGATGAAAACATATGTACAAGCATAGGGATTTGAGGTTTGGAAGTAAATTGTATATGGATATAAAGAAACCTTCATTCCTCAAACAAATGAAAATGGAAGGAAACTTAGTCTAAATAATTCAAAATCCAAAAATTCTCTTCTGAATGGTCTTGGTGATTCAGTATATGCAAAAGTTATGCATTGTAGCTCCGCAAAAGAGATTTGAGATAAAATTTAGAATGTTTATGAAGGATATGCAAAAGTCAAGGAAACAAAGCTTCAAACTTACATAGGTCAATTTGAACAGCTGGAGATGAAGGAAGATGAGAATATTGCAGCTTACTTCTTCCGAGTCGATGATACAATGAATGCAATTAGAGGATTGGGAGAAGAAGTGGATGAATCTATAATTTTTCAAAATGTACTAAGATCTCTTCCAATGAGATTTGATCCTAAGATCTTATCACTAGAAAGAACAGATCTCTATTCTATAAGCATGGATGAACTACATGGAATTTTCACAGCCTATGAAATGAGAATCGATCAGGAGAATCCAGTGACAAAAGAAGCAGCATTCAAAGCATTGAAGAAGTCAAAGAAAAAGGGAAAGAAAAATGAAAAATAATATAGCAGCAGTAGTGATATCTCATAAGACGATGAAGAAGTAGCAAACTTAGTCAGAAGACTGAAGAAGGAAACCGACGACATATATAGAGGTAAGCTTCCATTGATTTGTTTTAATTGTGATGGTATTGGTCATTTTTCTAACAAATGTCCTCATAAGAAAAATAAAAGAAATGAGGAAGATGATTCTAATAACAAACAAATATACAAAGGAAAAAGAACAAAAAAGAAAGTCTTAGAGAATTTTTTTTGCACCAAAGAAGAAAGCTCCTCATAAGACGAAGATGAAGTCAATGAAAGTGAGACAAAAAGAGTTATATTCATGGAAGTATAAGAATTCGATAAAGAAGGCACCAAAGAGGAATATGAAGAGGTATAATTTGAATACAACGAAGAATTATTGAGTTATATAGAAGTTATAAAAAGAGAAAATAAGAAAAACAAGTCACTACAGACGAAACTAAAAAGAAAAGAGGAAACACAAAAAAATTCCAACTGTGAAGAACTAGAGCAGATGACCACTAAGTTAAAAATTCCAGTTGAAGAAGACAAAATAATTGAAGAAGAAATCAAGGAATGGTTAGAAGAAAGAGACAAGATCATTGGGAATTTGGAAGCAAAGATTTTCACATTGAGAAAAGATCCTCAAAAGAAAAACATGTAGAATAGTTCTAAAGTTTTGGATAACATTATTAACATTCATAGACCAAATCAAGACGAGTTCGGACTTGGATACAATCAGACAGAAAAATGATCAATCTCCAAAGAAACAAATCAATAAACACATCCAAGAACCTATGTAGAGATAGTCAGAGGAGACAAGAAGTTTTACAAGGAAGATCATAGGGACACTCCTCCACCTAGAAGATTCAGATTTCAGAATCAACGACAGTAAAAAACAAGCAGACCTCAAGAAGAAGAAGGATTCAAAATAGTAAATCATTTCAGAAGATATTCAACTCCAAGTTATCAAACTATATATATTTTTTGTGTTATGCATGTAATAATTTAGGACATAAAGCTGTAAATTGCAAAGCAAATAGCAGAAACAAAAACAACTTTGAAAGTCATGCAAAAAATGGTTATCCAAGAAGGCCTAATGAAACACAAAGAATAATCTACAACAGGTTTGAATCCTCGAGAATTGAAGTTGAATGCTACAAGTGTAACAGATTTGGACACATGTCAAAAGATTGTAGAGTGACATACCCTCATAGAGAATCACAACAAAATAAAAATAGTCACATACATGAACCTCAACATAGAATATGGATAAGAAATCATAATTAGTATAACAATGAAGAATGCACACTCGCTCTACAAGATAAACACAAAAAACATGGTTGGTATGTTGATAGTGTCTACTCAAAGAACATGAAAGGTGTCAAGGACATGTTTCTAACATTGAGAAAGGAAAGAGATGGATCAGTCTCCTTTGGATACGACTCGGGTAGAATCATTGGAAAGGGCACAATCATAATTGGAAACAAGGATACCGAGGCAGAAAATGTTTTACTAATGGAAGATATGAAACATAATATTCTAAGTGTAATTCAAATGTGTGACCAAGGTCACAAACTTATGTTCGATTTACCAAAGGGCGAGATAAGAGAAGCATGTTCAAGCAAATTGGTTGCAACAACTGTAAGAACTTCAAGCAACATATATGTATTAAGCGAAATTGGAAATGAAAAGTGTTGTCTAGGAAAGGAAGATGAAGTTTGGCTATGGCACAAAAGAATGGGTCACATAAACTTTGATAACCTCATCAAAGTCAACAAAAAGGAAGTAGTTAGAGAAATGCCCCAGATCACGAATCCAACCAACACATTTTGCAAGAAATGTCAACAAGGAAAGCAAACAAATACCAACGTCAAATCAAAGGAATACTCCACAACAAGACCACTGGAAATTGTGCATACTGATCTAGTTGGACCAACTATAACAAAGGGTTTAAAAGGTGAGCAATATTTTATGTTATTGGTTAATGATTATATAAGGATGACTGCAGTTTGTTTTCTCAGGAAGAAATGAGAAGCATTTGAAAACTTCAAGGTATACAAGGAAATGGTTGAAAATGAAATGGATTCAAAAATAAAATGTTTGAGATATGATAATGGAGGAGAGTTTACTTCAAAGGAATTTATGGATTTCTGCAGAAAGCATGGAATAAAAAGGAAATTCTTTGTTGCTAGGACACATCAACATAATGGACTTGTCAAAAGGAAGAAAAAAACAATATAGGAAATGACTTGAACAATGTTAATGGACTCTAAGTTGATAGATGTCTTTTAGACACATGCGGTGAATACAATAGTTCACATTCAAAATAGAGTAATGCTCAGAAACAATAGTGATAAAAATCCCTACGAGATATGGAAAGGAAGACCAACGAATGTGAAGCACTTCAGAGTTTTTGGAAGAAAATGCTACATCAAAAGAGAAGATGGAAGAATAAGAAAGTTTGATTCTCGTGTGGAAAAGGCATACTTGTTGGGTACTTGAGTAGAAGGAAAGAATACAAATGTTTCAATCTAAGGCTCAACAAAGTTGTGGAAAGCATCAACGTAAGAGTTGATGAGAGAGGTGGACGAAAAATAAAGGAAGAAGAAAAAGATTTAGTGGAATAGGTTTACAAAGAAGAAGCAAAGGATGAAGAAGTAGCAGAAGGGGAAGGTGAAGAATATCAAATAAAAGTAGAAGAGAAAGAACAAAAAGTACCTCCAAAGACACCTAGCAAACAAATACAGAAGAATCATCCCTCAGATTAGATTATCGGGAACAAAAATGCAAGATTTGAGACTAAAAGAAGAATTCATTCACCAGAACAACTGCACTTAGGACTCTTATCCTCGATTGAACCAAACAATTTTGAAGAATCCAACAAGGATGAATTTTGGATAAATGCCATGGATGAAGAGTTGGATCAGATAAAGAAGAATGAAAATTGGGAATTGGTTCCAAGACCAAGGTATAAGAATGCGATCGACGCAAAGTGGTTCTTCAGAAATAAATTGAATGAATATGGACAGGTTACCAGAAACAAAGCTAGATTGGTATGTAAAGGATACACACAGGTTGAAGGTATCGAATTTGAAGAGATATTTTCCCTAATTTCCAGAATGGAAGCAATTAGATTTATCCTATCTTATGCATGCTCGAAGAATATTAAAGTGTATTAGATGGACACAAAATCAACCTTTCTGAATGGGGAACTAGAAGAATAAGTATACATTCAGAAACCAAAATAATTTCAATTATCAAAGAATAAAGATTATGTGCGCAGGTTGAAGAAGGCCTTGTATGGTCTAAACCAAGCCCCCAGAGCATGGTATTCTAGACTAGACAGATATCTATAATAGCAAGGGTTCATAAAAGGAAACTCACACAACAACCTCTACATCAAGGTAACTCAAGATAATAATTTATTAATTGAAGTTTATGTTGTTGATATTATTTTTGGAAGTGATGATGACAGGTTGAGCCAAAAATTTGCAAAGGATATGTAGAATGAATTTGAAATGTCATTACTTGGAGAGCCATCCTTTTTTCTGTGTCTTCAAATATGTCAAAGCAACCAAGGAATTTTTATTTCTCAAACAAAGTATATAAGAGAAATGCTAAAGAGGTTCGGAATGGAAGATTGCAAACCAATCAATACTCCTATGCAAACCAGTTGCAAGTTAAGAAAATATGATGATTCAAAATCTACAGATCAGAGGAAGTACATGTCAATGATTGGAAACTTACTTTATGTGACAACATCTAGACCAGATATAATGCAGGTAGTTGGACAAGTGGCATGATTTCAAGCAACACCAAAGGAATCACATGATCTAGTAGTAAAGAGGATATTCAGATATCTCAAGGGTACAAAAGAGTTTGGATTATGGTATCCAAAAGGAAAGGATCTATCACTTATTGCCTATACATATGACAATTGGGTAGGTTGCATTGATGAATGAATAAGTACAAGTGGAGCAACATTCTACTTGGGTGAGTGTTTGGTATCTTGGTTAAGTAAGAACAATACTACATATTGAAAAATTTGTGACGACTACTTGAGACAAAAGTACCCTTTCGTCACAAAATTTAAGATAAAGAGTTCAATTTTTCAATTTTTTTATAAATCCAACCTGAATTCGTCTCTCTTTCGACGAAAACAAACATTCGTCACAAGAGCGATGAACGTGAAGATAATGCACTCTCGTCGCTCTTGCGACGACCTTTGGTTATTGTCGTAAGAGAGACGATAACCATTGACTGTTACACTATTTGAAAAAATCAACATTGACATTTATACTATTTGACAAAGTCAACATTGACTTGGTCAATATTCGTCACTCTTGGGACGAAAAAAATATCTATAAATATTTTGCAAATTAGAGATGTTGTGCCAATCTTGTTATAACAACGATGATTCATAAATGGTATTTTTGTGCGGAAGAATGTCGCGGAATATTAGAGGTGGTAAAAAAAGTAAATATGGTGAAAAGGGTGATGGTAGATGTTATTTCCCTTGCAAAAGATGTTACAGTACATGTCCCGTAAGAATTTTAATAGCAACATCTAAAAAACATTGTAGGAAATATGGGCACATTGATGGTAGAACAAATGGATATCGTCCCATGGTAATTAGCTATATATTCATTATCTGTTTTTATATTGTCGATTTTCTATATATAAAATTACATATGTGTTTATATATTGTTTGAATATTTGTTATACACACTAATTTTTCATTATTGTTTGTAATTATAAAGTTAGAGTTTCCCTCTAACTTTCTGCAGAATATTGCACCAAGTAGTAGTAGAAATGATGATGTACAAGTTGGTGAACATAATGAAGCAAATGAGGATCTCATGGAAGAAGATGATGGGACAAATCAAATGATCCAATATTTTCTTACTCAGTCGAATGAGGATGGGGA
>ML778654.1:492378-509846 GCA_009831015.1 Picea engelmannii | reverse complement strand
ATGGACAACATGCTTCGAAAATAGAATGCTCGCAATGTCTTATCAGTAGATATCGAACTAAGAAAATAAGTACAAAAAGGGTGCCTCAAAAGGTTCTTCGTCATATTCCCATAATTCGACGTTTGCAACGATTGTTCAGGTGTGAAAGAATAGCACAATTTATGGATTACCATGCACGTAACATAAGTGGAGATGGTGTTCTTCGAATGCCTGCTGATGGTTATGCATTTAGGGAAATTGAGGAAAAATGGGCAGATTTCAAAGATGAACCTCATAATGTTAGGCTTTCATTGGCAGCTGACGGTGTTAATCCATTCAGAGTGATTAGGTCTATTTACTTAGTGTGGCCTATTTTTGTTATCAACAATAACATTCCTCCTTGGATGTCAATAAAGAGGGAGCACATAATGTTGACAATGATTGTTCCAGGTATTTGTTTACATTAATTTTTTGAATGCAACATTTGCATTTGTTTTTTTTTTTTCTCATAATATATTTTGTTTATTTATTTACTTATATATACATATCATAGTTATAGTAATTATGTGTAATTTCAAACAATTAGGTAAGAACCAAGTTAAAGATATGAATGTATATATCGAGCCTCTTATCGACAAGCTACTAAAGTTATGGGCTGGCATCATTATGTATGACATCTGTAAACCAATCGGAGAGAAGAAATTTAAATTCCGTGGAATACTTTTATGGACAATTCATGATGCCCCATGACTAACACATTTTTTTGGTATGTAGCATTATATTTCTCTTTAATACTATATAATTTTTTAAAGATACCATTCTGCATCTTTAATTTTTAAATAATCTCATCGTATAATTGACATTAATCCATCTGTTGCAGGTCTTCAAACAAAGGGTAAATTTGAATGTCCAGTTTGTGGTCCTAATATGAAGTATTGTCATTCAAAAAGTTTAGGAAAGGTGGTGTTTGGTGAGTATAGGAACCTCCTCCCTAAGAACCATATGTATTGTACTACTGAAAAACATATTTTCAATGGGAAAGAAGAGACTGGTTTAAAACCACGAAGAATGACACCTCACCTATGGAGGTTGGAATATAATAGAAATCATCAAGGTACGCAATTTCATTATGTATCGTATATGTAATGTTTTGAATTATTAGTTTAATCATTGAATTTATTTTACCGTATTTGATAATTATTGTTGTCATTTCTTTTATGGTTCATGAAGGCCACCATCATAAAGGTATTAATAATGGGCTTACACGAGGAATGAAATGTTATCCCACTCAATTCACGAGGTTGCCCTACTATGAGGAGCTTAAAATAGCTCATTTGTTTGATACGATTCATATCGGGAAGTATGTGACAAAAACGTTATGGTGAATCATAGATGGTAGGAGGGATAAAGAAAAAATGTCAAAATTTGTACTGGCATTCAGGAAGCCAATCATGCAATGCGAAGTGTGATCCAATCAAATAGATATGTAGACTGAAATAACCTTCCATGGTTATAAACAGACAAATAAAGCAATGATATAAAAGAGGTCATTCAAAGAATTAAATTTTCCACGTGTTTTGCTTCAAACATAAATAATATCTTAACGAAGAAAGGTGAATTTGGTGGGGTAAAAACACATGATTGGCATACCTTCATTAAGGTAATAATTTTGGTATACATATTTATATATTGACCTTATACATCTTTTAAGTTTTTTATTTTTTTTGTCTACTTTGGTCGAAACAAATAACGATTTTTTTTTTTTTGTTACAGTATGTTCTACCTCTATCTCTTCCAAATGACTTTGACAACAACGTCAAACAAGTTATATATGATCTTGGAAAATACATGAGGTAAGTAGTTGTAATTTATATGCAAAATGATCTTTCAATTTGTTGTTTTAATTAATGACATGTGTTACACTTGTAATGTAATATATTATATTGTGTTATGTTGAAACATGCTATTTTCTTGTGTCATGATCTCATGTATATGGTTGTCATTGAAAGAAATCCATGAAGATGATATAAAGTATTGGAAGAGAGAAATTCATCAGCTAATGTGTGAAATGAAAAAGTATATACCTCCAACATTTTTCAATGCACAAGAACACTACCTCATACACCAAGTTGAGGATATTGAAATTTGTGGACCTATACACACAAGGTCAATGTGGATGGTGGAGAGGCACTTGAAATCATTGAAGGCTTTGGTTAGACAAAGAGCACGTCCTGAGGGTTCTATGGTGGAGGGATATATGGTATATCAATTGATGGTGTATATTAGTCAGCATCTTCCTAAATTAGTAGTGCCAACTATGCATGTAGTGGATCACATTTGGGATGTGAACTCCATCAAAAAATTTGAAGACCAGGAGCACCTGTTGGGGAAAGGTAGAATACAAAAAATGAGAGGTAATATATTAATAATTGTGGAGATTTATATTAATACATATAAATTTTCATTTTTTGTGTATATGACCATACTCATTAATATATTAATATCTGTTATTTCATAAATTATTAATATTTACCATGGAATTTATAACTAATATTTAATATTGGTGAATTATGATTTTTTGATTTAGTTGCTCAAGATTGGGATGCACTGCATTTATACATTGCAAACAAACTTGATTGGATGAATGTATGGATTGCAAGATGTAAACAACATCATGGCGGTAGGTTATCATGGCAACGACTGTCTGAATTGGTTAGAGAATCTCGTCGTAACGAAGATGCCAATGTTACGCAAAGGGAAATTGATTTAGCATATGGTTTGAAAGATGGACATGCAAGAAAATTCACCCATTTTATTCAATTATTTTATATTATATTAATGTGACTACATGTGTACTTATATATTTTTTAGATACTTTCCAATTTATACAAATATGTTAATTTATTAATTGACAATGCATCTTTTACATATATGGCATATTGAAGTTGAAACACCACAAGGCTATGTGGTGCAATGGTCGTAAATTTCACATCAAATAGTTGGAGGAAACCAAGAAAAGTTTTGATAGTGGGATAACTGCAGTATTCCAGGTCACTAATGTTTCCTCTAGGAGTGACAAACATCCCTCATAATCCGAAAATAGATACTATGGGTATTTGAATGACATACTTGAGTGTGACTTTAATTCCTTCAAATTAGTTATGTTCGACGTCAAATGGTATAGGTTATGAATGCATGAACGTGATGAGGAGATAACTGTTATTAAACATGCTAACAAATTTTCGATGATTAAAACAATGGTGTTTGAAAGAGGACATGATCGCTATGCTTTTCCAAGCCAATGTGAATAGGTCTTTTACTCAAATGTTCCAGATGAAAGGGACTGGTCATTTGTTGTTAGATATGATCCAAGAGGAAGGCCAGTTAAGTATACTCATGTACAGGAAGAATATGATATTGAATATCAAGAAGATGATTCACCATATCAAACAGAGCTGGAAGCTCATGCAGGGTCGATAGACGAAGAAGATCATGATCCAAGCGTAGGAGACAATGCAGTTCTTGATGATGATGTCGATGAAAATATGTTCGAAAATGACATTGATGACTATGGTGATATTGTCAATCCTTTCAACACCGTTTCTGAACCAGATGATGATACAGATGTCGAGTTCGATGAAGAAGAAGATACATAATAAGGACGATTATACAGATGTTGAGTTGGATCAGGTATGTGACTATATATTTTAATTTGTATGAATTATTCTCTTAAAATAATTTACTTATGTCATGGGTTAATTACACGTTTTTAAGTTTTATGCGACGTTTTTATATCCTACATTACATGTTGTTTAACTATTATGTGAAACCTAAAAATATCCACCAATATACTAAAGTACATGGTAAACTAAAAATATCATTTACAAACACATAATTTCATTTACCTTCATTAATTTTTGTTTTGTAGTTTCTATGAACGAATATTACTAGGACGTTTCTTTCGATTATTTTCTATTTTATAGATTGGGTATTGGGAAATTGAGAGTGATGTTAGGGAGAGGGGAGGGGCCATATGAGATTCCACCTTCACGTGGTTGGCCTTGTTCAATAGAGGATAAATTATTCTTGAAACCAAGATAAGCTCATTCATTTTTATACCATCATGATCATAGATGTCATCTATGTTGTCATAGTATTGCATCAACAAAGTTTCGATGAACGTGTTTTTCATTTCTATAGAATTTTCGTTGAAACTATTTGAAAACATGGGACTTTGGCCCATGAGTTATGTGGCAAGAAGAATGTGCATTTCCAAACTCAAATATGACTCACACACCCACTGGTCTATATATCCGATCTCAACCTCATTTCGTTTGAACTTTTTCGTTGTGATGAAAAATCCCTCTTTTTCGTTCATTGTTTAATCAACACCATAAAAATATTCCCTTGCAGTACTAGATGCAGGAACACGTGTACTGTCGAAAGAATTTTAAAAGGAACAAAAAAAATACATTGTACTAGAAGTACTAGACATATGACCAACAACATTGACATGTGAATGGGGCCAATGTTGAAATTTTTTCAAACTGTTTCTATATGCACTGAAATTTAACATGGATAGACTATTCACATGCCTTAACGATATGGGAGGGTTTCTGGACTCAAATTAATTGACTCACAGACCGACCACTTGTTTCCATCATCAATTATGTTGGAGTTACTTCACACACACCTATGCTTTATTTTTCTTAAGGTTTTTCCTATGTTTATTAGTATTTATCCAGTCTCCTAAAGTTTAGGGAGAATATTCCTCTAGGAGAATATTCTCTTCAATTTTCACTTCAGTTTGACTAGTTGAGTGGAGTCTAGATGCTGCATTGGTTTTGTCACCATGAAACATTGGGATCATCACCAGCTAATGTGAATTAGACTTAGTATCATCAACAAACTAGTGCATTACCCATGATTCCCTGATCCCCTCCTCACTTCACTCTATTTCAGTCAATTAACTGAAGACTGGTAGACTAGTTAACTCAGCTAGGTGGCAGTTCACTCCCGTAACTGCCCTAGAGACTAGACTAGGTGGCAGTTCACTCCCGTAACTACTGGTGTGTGTCCAGATCACTCTAGACCACCACTATGGCACATTGAATTCACCTACAATGCACATTGGTTGAGTTATATAGAGTATATAATGTGTAAATTATTCATTATTCATTACGGTTAATGGTAATTCTTCCATTCTTTCTCTCTTTCTTCTTCTTTCTCAATTTCTCTCTGCAAATGTGTGTGGTATTTTCTAGCTAGATATATTATATGCAAGTTCAACACATTTTCATGGTATCAGAGCTGAGATAATTCTAAGCAAAAGCTACACCAAATTATTTTTGCAGGTACCAAAGATAGAAGACAACGGAAAAATGGAATTCCCAAAAGAATTCATTCTTACACCTTAAAATTATTTTTCATGGAAGGAGAGAATAATAATGCATCTCCGAACCAAAGGATTGTATAGATTAACCTTGAATACAGAGACAAAACCGACAACAACCATATAAAAATCCAAGTATCTAAATCGAATGGATGAATCATTCAGAACAATTTGCAGTTTCATCTCTCCCGATCTCCTTTTTCACAGATCTTCCTGTAAAACCCCCAATGAAGCCTGGACCACCTTGGAAGGGATATTTGGAAAACATGATGAGATGAGGGGACACATGCTCAAGGTGTAATTTCTCACATTGGATCCAAAAAGCTTCGACAATCTCCAAGATTTCTTTACAAAATACAAGGATTTACTGTCGCAACTCAAAGCTTGCGGGGTTGATAAGTCTAAGGAGGAGAAACAAATGGTTCTCACCATTCTCTCCAAACTTTGTTTTGAATTCTCCATGTTCATATCCACATTCCATTCAATCGAATTCTCTTCTGGAGCCATCTGGAAGATGCCTTCTCTTGAGGAATTTATCAAATCCCTGACACAAGAGCAAACCAAGCTCATCAACATGGGAAAAATAAAAGGCCCAAAGGTGCATGCAATTACTGTGCAATATGGAAGCCATCAATATCATAAATATAAATACAAAAGGAAAGCTCATTCAAATCCAAAGAAGGAAGGGTACTCAAAACCCTTCACCGATGCCTCAAGATCCAAAGGTGGAAAGGGAAGAAAAGGGGAGAAATGCACATACTTCCATAAAGGATTCCATCCAAAATATGCATAAATGTAGAAACAAATAGATATAATGACTCAAATACTCAAGCAAAATAACCTTGGAGATCACATCCCCGAGGGTTCCAAGAAGAAGAAGCCAGAAGATCAGAATCCCAAGAAAGGCAATTCTAGCCATGCTTTGATTGCCATCAACTCCTCTCCCGATGCTTGGATCGTAGATTTAGGAGCATCACATCACATGGATGCCACAAAAGTAGTATATTCTTCATTGGATGCATGCAAAGGTCCTCCTATTCTTATGGGGGACAAATCTCCAGTTGAGGTCACAAGAAAAGGAAGGATTGAACTCACCAATGGAAGCTTCGAGAATGTGTTGCACGTTCCCAAAATTTTCGGTAAATATTCTCTCTGTGTGTCAGATGACGAATTACGGTACTGGAAAGAAATGTTGAGCACACCGCCCACACTAAGAGGGGGGGGGTGAATTAGTGTGCGGAATTTTCTAACTTTTCTTCTTCTTACAAGTTAGCAGTTAAAACATATTTGAACAGAATAAGAACAATCAAATCATAATCACAGTGGACACAAAAGATAAAAGATGTTTGTATATAATTTATATGAATATATGTGAATGTAATAATAAGGATTTTCCCTACACCAACTATTTTGTTTCAGCACCAACTGAAGTAAGGAGCACCAACTCTCAAGAAAGACCCAGCTTGCCACAAGACCCAGCTTGCTGATAGAACATAGTCTATCCAACTAGAGTTCATACAGTAATTCAACTCTAGTTGCAGTGATCCATTATTGAGTCAATTCTGTTTCATGATCAGAGGTATACAATCAACATTCATCACTACACTTCATGTTCTCTCTGAAATTTGCGCTTTCTTCACTTCATCTTTCCTCTGATATTCGCGCCTTCTTCACTTCGTCTTTCCTCTGATATTCGCACAGACCTCAGGTCCTTATCCCCTTCATTTTTCTCTGCAGGCTGCTCTTTATGAGCGAGCCTCTCTTTTCCACAAGCCCGTCTACACTCCCAAGCACACTATCTGGTAAACCAATCATGATTTTATTTATAGTAGCTTATGCTCAAAACTTGTTTTAGTTATTGGGCCGACTTTTGCAACAAGTTATAACTAACTTGTTCATTTACAAAAAAATTTGGGACCGCCTGAGATCATCGTTTCAGGTCTTCAACTTTAAACCTGGCATCCCCTTCACTTTCATAAATCAATCACAGGCATGGATAGATTTTCTTCATCTATGTGATAACAAAAATCGACACTTCCTTCAAACCATGTTCATATGACCGTTGGCGTATAACCACAGGCTTATCAATTTAAGCGACGCATTACATTCTGCCTTTTAAATCTCTTTACCATATGACCAATGACGTTGACTAGATGCTAGGCCAAACGAGCACTTACCAGAATCAACGGTCATGATTCAATCTCCTGATGAGATGGACGACTGTCGAAACTTCGAGACTTTTCCCTTCGGGACTTCAAGACTTGCAATATGTCAAATCTCCCAGAGAGAATTTCGCCGAATAGATCGGATGGTTCACGTTTACTTCACGAAACCATATCAATGGTCAGATTCGATTCTTGGACCTGTATTATGATCAATGGTTAATAATGCACCCGAAGTGATATTTTAGATCGGACATCTCGTGTCCACTTCAAGACTTCGGCTATTATGCTTACGCTATCCTTCCATTGTATTTTGATCAACGATTGAGAGTACACTCGACATCAGATTGACGGTCGAGATCTCCTCCAGGTCTCCAGACTTCGAATATTTCAAATCTCAACCCCTTCTTTCCTCCGTACGTCAATCTTCCGGAGCTGTCAATCCATTGACGCGTGTCCCTTTTGGATCAACGGTCGAGATCTCCTTCGAGTCTCTGGACTTCGAAGATTTCAAATCTCAGCCCCTTCTTTCCTTCGGAGTGATCACCTGCTGAGTAAGTCACAAGTGGTTGAGATCGCTTGCTGTCAATTAATACTTGCACTTACACTATCCTTCCAGTGTAGTAGATCAATGGTCGAGAATGCTCCTGAAGTGATCTTCAGATCGAACGTCTCGTTTCCACTTCGGGACTTTGGGCAAGTGATGGTGGTAAAAATCTTAGAGTGATGTAAATTTCTTACGACACTTGCTGACATGTCACGGGTCGAGTAGCTTCCATGTGTCACTTTGATTCATGATTTTCACGTACTTGAAATTCCAATTCAACTTGACACTTGTCATTCTTTGAATACACCATGTGTCCTTGCTCACGTGGATCTCCTTATGTGGTAGATGTTCATCTCCTTGATCTAACAGTCAGGATAGTGTCCAAAGGGTATCTCAGATCGACGACTGAGAGTGACTTTGGACCTTCATCCTTCGAGACTTTGGAACTTTTGACATTTCTTGGTGGTGAAACTCCCGAAGCAATTCTCCCGTACTGACGTAACTTTCTTACATCACTTGTTGACATGGCATGAGCCAATTTCCTCCTGACACTTGCCATTGTCTGATTATGCCATGTGTATTTGCTGACGTGGTCTGCTGACATGGTCTACCACATGTATTTGCCATCATCTGATTATGCCATGTGTATTTGCTGATGTGGTTTGCTGACATGGTCTGCTAATGTGGTCTGCCACATGTCCTTGTAGACGTGGTATGCCACATGTCCTTGCTGACGTGGTCTGCTAACCAACAACCCTGATCCAACGGTCATCGTATATCCTTCAAATCCGATGGTCCTTATTCATTTTGGATTTTCGGCTCTTCGGGCTTCGGGTCTTTCAAATCTCAAAATGAAATATTTGAAGAGAGATTTTTCCAGAGCTTAACCTCCTTGCATATTTATACCTGAAATGAATGATGTTCATTGATCAGGATCTTAGATTGATGGCTCGATCTGTCTGTGATGCAACTCTTCTAGATTATCTTGTCCTTCCACTTAGGATGATCCAACGATTGACGAAAATTCACATAAATGAGATCTCAGATCTTACCTCGCTTATCCTATCCTTCCACTTTAAAATGATCCGACGATTGAAAGGAATTTGGGTTTGATCCGACGGATGATGGGTATCCGGTTAATCGAATTCTCAATCGTTTTGCCCCACTTATCCTGTCCTTCCACTCAAAAGTGATCCAACGGTTGTGAAGATTCTTGAAGCAGATCCATGATCAAGGATGATTGCGAAACCACAACTTGCGAGTGATTTAATTCATCACCCAAAATCCGTAATTGGAAGTTGTGCATTGTTGGTGAGTCAACCACAATCATCGATCTTCTAAGCTATAAGATCAGATGGTCCTGACTAATTGTGGGATTAGAACTAGTGCAATATTTAATTATCCTTTCGATCTCCGCAATTCATCCCTGTCGCTGATATGGCGATTGTGCATCCGATGATCATGACTTAATCTGACTTAAACTGATCTCTTTTTGGATAAGCCACAGTCGTCGATATCCGAGTCTATGAGATCTGAAAATCTAAACCAATTACAGGGTTAGAACTAGCGAGTTGTTTAGTTCTTCTTTCGGTCTCCACAATTCATCCCTGGCATTGATCTGGCTTGCAGATATGACGGTCATGATCCTCCAATGATCCTCAAGCCCACGTTCACTCATATGACCGACGTCCGTAATATGAGACGATCAACACGGTCAATTTTCTTGATCGGACGACTGCTAAAACTTCTCACCTTTTCCTATGCATTGGTCGACTTCTCAGTCTTTCCATTGATCAGACGACATTTCTAGAATGTGCTCTTCATTCGCTAACTCTCCTGAGATTTAATAACTATTTGTGCATTATTTTATGCAGTGATAGTTAGTCGCTAATTCTCTTGAGCTTCGATCATAGGAACATTGTTGATCCTATAGTGATCAACAATAATCATGAATTGATTTAAGCCTTAACGTGATGTTCTTTTGTCGATCTTTAGTATACTGTTTGACATCTTCTACTAACTGATATACTATTGGTATCAATGATAATCTCATCTATGGTAATTCATCATTAACAAAAAATCATCACATCGATTGTTGACATCAATGGCAATATGTCCAACAATCTCCCCCTTTGTTATTGAGGGCAACACACTAACTTCATATACAAAACTCCCCTTGTGATGATGCTTTCTTCTTATGAAGTTTTCTCTCCCCCTTTGACATCAATGGCAAAGGGTTTCTCCCCTTATAATCAACCTATGTCTATCTGGATGTTGTTGACCAGAATATGAACTTGGGTAACTCGCCCTGAAATCATGTTCTTCCTACCATAACTGAATGACTCCCCCTGTCAATATGCTCTCTCTCTGCTTCTGGCTACTCTCCCCCTTTGTTTCTAAAAAGGTATCTCTTTCTGACAAGGTTTCTTCCCCTGCTAATTTACTAACTTCTTATCTCAGTTGATTGGGATTTTTGTTTTTCAAATGAGTATTCTTCTTGATACCAATTTTTGTAGTGATCGAGTCTTTTCAAAAATTAATATAATTACTTCTTTATTTACTAACCAAAATACTTCCCCTGAGTTTTTACTGATTTTTCTCCCCCTTTGTTTCTAAAAGGGTAGTTTTTCTGACAAGGTCTCTCCTCTTGTTATCTCTACATGATGTCATGTACCTTATTTTGTACACCAGAATGTTGTTTTTGCAGATGTCACTGTCCTACTGGAGCACTGCACAATTGTATCTCATATTTTTCAAACAACCCTCGGATCTACCCATTGATTCTCATCGATCTCTAACCAGATGTATCCATCTTTATCCAATATGATTCTTTACTGTACATTGCTCTAAAGTTGTCTAAGAAATTTTATACTATGCTTGTCACATGACTGGCATTTTTTTGCAACAATCAACTTCACTCCTGTTCACTTGTTCAGTCTTTTCTATCCACATCTGCGAGTGTCCTGGTTTCTTGAACTTTTTTTTTCTGATCTTCTATTACTGCAACTTCATTTTTCTTCCATGTTCCATTTACTCCTTTTGTCGTATTGTATGAAGCATTTCTCATTGACTATTTTCTTGAGTTCCAATAGTTGTGGGCTTTGTGTCCATATCCACCACAACTGTAGCATCTCATAGTGTAACAATGTGTAGCAATATGTCCAACATGATTCATTTCCAACATCTTATACTGTTGTTGAACCTACCAAATTGTTTTCTTCCATGATGCCTACAATCCAAAACTTTATGACCATATTCATTACAAGAAAAACAATAACCATTAAAAACACTCTCATACCTTCTTTGATTCATCCATGAAGGTGTCTCTCTTATAAACTTTCTTTGAGGTGTATGCGTAGCTTCTGGATGTCTTCCTTGATCTGATCTTCTAAATTTTGTAGTGTTGCTGTTATTTCTTGAACGTGAAGAACCTGAGTCATACCCGCTTTCACTTTTTGCAAATGAAGGAGTTGTGTCAGACATGTCTTCATCCTTTACAAATGAAGGAACTGTGTCAGACCTATCTTCATCCTTTACAAATGAAGGAGCTATGTCAGATTTCTTAGGAGTACTGATTTCTTCTTTGTTGTATCCAAGACCGGATTTGTCAATTGGTGATCTCTGACTATCCAAGATGTCATCCAGGGTCATGGAGCTGTTCAAGAACTTGATTTGGGTGTTTGACTTCTCAACCTTCTTTCTAAGATTCACAACTTTTTCTTCCAGCTTATGACATGATTCTTCCTTTTTGTTCAGCTAGTTCCTCACTACCTCCTCCCTTATTTTGGCTTATTCAAGTTGGATTTTAAGTTTGACATAACTTTACCTTAGTTCTTTTAGATCTGCAAGGATTTTGCTTGGTTCATCATCTTCCTTCTTTTCTTCTTTTGCTCGACTGATTTCATTTTTCAGTCTCTCGATCTCCTCTTGCTTTGCTTGACTTATTTCATTTTTCAGTCTCTCGATCTCCTCTTCCTTTTATTTTGTTAGATCAACAACTTTTGTTTTCAATCTTTTGATCTCTTCTTTTTTGTTTTCTAACTGAATCTTTTGCTCAGATATGATTTCTTCATTGTCTTTGAGATTTTATTTTATTTCTAGGATATGCCTTTGATTTCTAAGCTCATCATCTTCCTTATTCTTTGCTTTTACTTGATTAATTTCTTTCTTCAGCTTCTGGATCTCCTCTTCTTTTTCTTCTAACTGATTATCTTGCTCATATATTATCTTTTCATTGTCCTTGATCATTTCCTTTATTTCCAAGATATACTTTTGACTCTTTTCAAGAAATTCTTTAGTGTGGTCACGAAGATAACTATAGTCTGAATCATTATGGTCATAACAGCATTCACAGAGACTCCAATCAACCTTTTGTTTAGCCTTTGATAGTTCTTCTTCTACTTCTTCCATGAGATAAATTCTAACAAAACATTCTTTTATTGTATTTGAGTCTTCTTCTTTACTTGCAGGGGAGGATTCAATATCAACATTATTGCAATCGAAATATTGTGGAGAGTCTTTGACTGAGTCTTCCTCTTCATCCTTGATAGGAATGTATTTTGTGTCTTGTCTTTTGATTTGATACATCTCTTATGACTTCAGCCATAAGTCCTTGGCGTATGTGCATAGTCCTATGATTGCCTTGACGATATATGATAATCCATTGAGAAGAATCTTCAATGCCATTTCTTTGTTCTTCCTTTCTCTTCTTTGGACTGTAATCTTGGATAGATTCTTTGATGTAGTTAAATCCTAGGGCTTGCTTACTACTGAATTTCAAACCATGTTCATATTACCATTGGTGTAGAACCACATGCTTATCAATTTAAGCGATGCATTAGATTCTGCCTTTTAAATCTCTTTACCATATGACCAATGACGTTGACCAGACGCTAGGCCAAACGAGCGCTTATCAAAATCAATGATCACGATTCAATCTCCTGATGAAATGGACGACTGTCGAAACTTCGGGGCTTTTCCCTTCTAGACTTCGAGACTTGCAACATGTCAAATCTCCCAGAGCGTATTTCGCCGAATAGATCGGACTGTTCACGTTTACTTCGTGGAACTAGATCAATGGTCAGATTCAATACTTGGACCTGTATTATGATCAATGGTTAATAATGCAACTGAAGTGATCTTTCAGATCAAACGTCTCGTGTCCACTTTGGGACTTCGAATATTATGCTTACGCTATCCTTACACTGTATTTTGATCAATGGTTGAGAGTACACCCGACATCAGATCGACGATCGAGATCTCCTTCAGGTCTCCGAACTTTGGAGATTTCAAATCTCAACCCCTTCTTTCCTCCGTACGTGAATCTTTCAGAGTTGTCAATCCACTAACGTGTGTCCCTTTCGGATCAATGATCGAGATCTCCTTCAAGTCTCTTGACTTCGAAGATTTCAAATCTCAACCCCTTCTTTCCTCTGGAGTGATCACCTGCTGAGTAAGTCACAAGTGGTGGAGACCGCTTGCTGTCCATTAATACTTGCACTTAACTATCCTTCCACTATAGTAGATCGATGATTGAGAATGCTCCTGAAGTGATCTTCAGATCGGACGTCTTGTGTCGAATTCGAGAGTTCAGGACTTTGGGCAAGTGCTGGTGGTAAAACTTCCGAAGCAAAACTCCTGGAGTGACGTAACTTTCTTACGTCACTTGCTGATGTGTCATGAGCTGAGTAGCTGCCATGTGTCACTCTGATTCATGATTTGCACGTACCTGAAATTCCAATTCAGCTTGAGACTTGTCATTCTATGACTGCACCATGTGTCCTTGCTAACGTGGATCTCCTTATGTGGCACATGTTCATCTCCTTGATCTAACGGTCAAGATAGTGTCTGAAGGGTATCTCAGATTGACGACTGAGAGTGACTTTGGACCTTCTCCCTTTGGGACTTTTGACATTTCTTGGTGGTGAAACTCCCGAAGCAATTCTCCTAGAGTGATGTAACTTTCTTACGTAACTTGTTGACATGGCATGAGCCAATTTCCTCTTGATGCTTGTCATCATCTGATTATTCCATGTGTACTTGATGACGTGGTCTTCTGACATGGTATGCCACATGTCTTTTGCTGTCATGGTCTGCTAACGTGGTCTTCCACATGTCCTTGTAGACGTGGTCTACCACGTGTCCTTGCTGACGTGGTATGTTGACCAACAAACCTGATCCAACGGTCATCGTATATCCTCCAAATTTGATGGTCCATATTCATTTCAGATTTTTGGCTCTCCAGGCTTCGGGTCTTTCAAATCTCAAACTTAAAAATCTGAAGTGACATTTTTCCAGAGCTTAACCTCCTCGCATCTTTATACCTGAAACAAATGTTGTTTGTTGATCAGGATCTTAGATTGATGGCTCGATCTGTCTGCGATGCAACTCTTGTATCTTATCCTATCTTTCCACTTAGGATGATCCAACGACTGACAAAAAATCACATAAATGAGATCTCAGATCTTACCTCGCTTATCCTATCCTTCCACTTTAAAATGATCTGACGAATGATGGGAATTCGGGTTTGATCCGACGACTGACGAGTATTCGGTTAATCGAATTCTCAATCATTTTGCCATGCTTATCCTGTCCTTCCACTCAAAAGTGATCCAACGGTTGTGAATATTCTCGAATCAGATCCACGATCAAGGATGATTGCGGAACCACAACTTGCGAGTGATTTAATTCATCACCCAAACTCTACAATTGGAAGTTGTGCGCTGTTGGCGAGTCAAGCACAATTGTTGATCTTTGAAGCTATAATATCAGACGGTCTTGACTAATTGCGGGATTGGAACTAACATGATATTTAATTCTCCTTTCAATCTCCGTAATTCATCCCTGCCGTTGATATGGCGATTGCGCATTCGAAAATCACGACTTAATATGACTTAAACTAATCACTTGTTGGATCAACCACAGTCGTTGATATCCGAGTCTATGAGATTTGATGATGTAGACCAATTACGGGGTTAGAACTAGTGAGTTGTTTAGTTCTTCTTTCGCTCTCCGCAATTCATCCATGTCGTTGACCTGGCTTACAGATCCAATGGTAACGATCCTCCAACGATCCTCAAGCCCACGGTCACTCATACGACCGACATCCGTAATATGAGAAGATCAACAAAGTAATTTTCTTGATCAGACGACTGCTGATACTTCTCACCTTTTCCTGTACATTGGTCGACTTCTCAGTATTTCCATCGATCAGGTGACATTTCTAGAATGTGCTTTTCATTCGCTAACTCTCCTGAGCTTTAATAACTGTTTGTGCATTCTTTTATGCACTGATAGTCAGTCACTAATTCTCCTAAACTTTGACCATAGGAACATTGTTGATCCTATCATGATAAAAAATAATCTTCTGCTAATTGATATACTCTTGACATCAATGACAATCTCATCTATGGTAAGTCATCATTAACAAGAAATCATCACATCGACGGTTGCCATCAATGAATTTATGTCCAACAAGAAATTCATATTCACACCTAATGTAGTGGAAATCTATGACATGCCAACCAATTCCAGGGTTTCTACCAGTGAGGTAAATCATCAATCTGGATTGTATACATTTTCTAAATTTATTGAACTAGATTCTGCTTTACTACTTACCCATGCTGATGAAAGTAGTAGGATATGGCACAAAAGGTTCGGGCATTTGAATTTTAGATATATGAAACAAATTAGCAATCAAATATTGGTTTATGGTCTACCAAACATCCATTTATCCAAAGGAATCTGTGAGGTATGTGGTCTTGGAAAACACCCTCAAGATAAATTTGACAAAAGAAAGACTAAGCGAGCTTCCTCTGCTTTAGATCTGATCCATAGTGACCTCGTCGGTCCTTTTCCACATCCATCAATCAGAAAAGTGTGGTTTGTTCTCATTTTTGTTGATGATTTCTCACATTTCACATGGATTTACTTTCTCAGGAAAAAATCCGAGGTCTTTCAACAACTCAAAGATTTCAAAGCCCTTGTTGAGACACAGTTCGGAAAGAAAATACAAATCCTCCCAACTGATAACGGGGGATAGTATGCCAATCATGAGATTCATAATATTTTCCATGAGGCAAGGATTCAATTGCATCACATAGTTCCCTATACTCTGCAACAAAGTAGAGTTACTAGGTGGAAAACAGATCTCTAAAAGAGATGACATCTTGCATGCTACATGCAAAGTCACTGCCACATAAACTATGTGCCGAAGCACTTAATTGTGAAACCTACATCCAAAAAATATCTCCCCATAGATCTATCAAGGATAATACCCACTATGAGGCTTGGAGTGGCCTCAAACCAGAAGTGACCAACTTTCATATTTTCGGTTCACGTGCATGGGCCCAGATTCCCTCTGAAAAGAGGAAGGAACTTGATCCACATAGCACTGAGTGTATTTTTGTTAGATACCCTGACGGTGTGAAGGGATACAGACTCATTGATATTTCCTCAGACCGACTCATCATTGAGCGTAGTGTCCAATTTGAGGAAAGTGTCTCACATGTACCTCAACATCGGCATGCATACACCTTCATTCTTCCACTTGTCCGAGATGATGAGCATTCACATGCCAACTCTTATTTAGACGAGAGTTTTGATTACGAGGATTCAAATATCCAGATACAAAGTTAGTACAATCAAATACAGAGTTACTTCATCTAGATGCAGATGCATAACCACAACAGAGGCCCAAGTGGGCCCAAAATACTCTTCAGGATGTAGGGGATATTGTTGGTGATCCAGCTGATACTAGGAGTAATCGATCTGATTTTGAGGAGAATCCCATTGCACTCACTGCCACTGAACCATTTCCATCCAGGCATATTTTCTTGGTTCATTTTTCATATCCACAATATTATGGCGAGGCTGCTAGAAATCCCTTTTGGGAATCCGCCATGTAGGAGGAGTACAACTCCCTCCTCGAGAACTAGACTTGGGATCTGGTTCCACTTCCTTCTGGAAGGAAAATTTTCAAGTGCAGATGGGTCTACAGGACTAAGAGCATAGTGGATTGATATATTAGTAGATACAAAGTCAATCTTGTTGCCAAAGGATTTCAGTAGGTGCATGGCATTGAATATGATGAGACCTTCGATCCAGTAGCGAATATGGATTCCATATGTTTGGCACTTTCCATTGTGGCAACCAAGGGATGGGAAGTCCATCAGATGGACATGAAGAATGCATTTATTCATTATGATCTCTCTAAGGAGATCTATATGGAGCAGCCCCAAGGATTTATGGAGGATTCATCTTTGGTCTGTCAATTGAAGAAGTCTCTTTATGGCCTCAAACAGGCTCTGAGGGCATGGTATTCCAAGATGGACTCCTACCTATTGTCACAGAACCTTGTACATTGTAAATCAAAACCGAATGTATACAT
>ML778654.1:475676-487177 GCA_009831015.1 Picea engelmannii | reverse complement strand
TATAGGGAACCGTCACCTTTTGGATTCATTATGTAACAGACTCTAATTAGATCTCATCGGGTTCACTGATTCTGACTGTGCTGGCGATAACACTGATCGTAAGTCCACATCTGGTTACTCACTCAGTCTTGGTTCTAGGCCTATCTGTTGGTCGAGCAAGAAGTAGGTTGCTATTTCTCTATCTTTAGTCGAGGTAGAGTACAGAGGGGTAGTTAACATAACCATTTAGGCTATGTGGCTACAACATTTTCTCACTGAGTTGGGAATTTAGTTTCATTGGCTGATCGCCATCTGGTGCGACACCAAAGAACTTTGAAGTTCTGCAGAGATCCAGTTCAGAGGCAGTGGATGAAGCACATCGAGATCCACATGCACTACATCCAATACTTAGTACATGAGGGGATCATCGACCTACAGTTCTATCCTTCAACAAAACAAACGAAAAACATCTTCACCAATACCTTCACTGAGCAGAAGTTCCATTCTCTACGAAGTCGTCTTGGAGTGAAAAACATAGTTGCCTAGAAACTGTAGTTATTTTTTTTACATACATTGTACCTTGAGGGGGGGTTTTCCCATGAGGTTTTCCCTATTTCCTCACTTTATTTCAATGTATCTTTTGTATTTGGGTACCTAACATGGCCTCGTTGTTGGGACCCATTATTTATTTTCACCATATTGATGTTTAGGGGGGGTGTTGGAGTTACTTCACACACACCTAGGATTTATTTTTCCTATGTTTATTAGTATTTATCCAGTCTCCTAAAGTTTAGGGAGAATATTCCTCTAGGAGAATATTCTCTTCAGTTTTCACTTCAGTTTGACTAGTTGAGTGGAGTCTAGATGTTGCATTGGTTTTGTCACCATGAAACATTGGGATCATCACTAGCTAATGCGCATTAGCCTTGGTATCATCATCAGACTAGCACATTACCCATGATTCCTTGATCCCCTCCTCACTTCACTCTGTTTCAATCAGCTAGTTGAAGACTGGTAGACTAGTTAACTCAACGAGGTGGCAGTTCACTCTCGTAACTGCCCGAAAGACTAGACTAGGTGGCAATTCACTCTCATAACTGCCCGAGAGACTAGACTAGGTGGCAGTTCACTCCCGTCACTGCTGGTATGTGTCCAGATCACTCTAAACAACCACTATGGTTCATTGGCTTCACCTCCAATGCGCATTGGTTGAGTTATACAAAGTATATCATGTGTAAATTATTCATTATTCATTATGGTTAATGAGAATTCTTCCATTCTTTCTCTCTTGTTTCTTGTTTCTCAATTTCTCTTTGCAAATGTGTGTGGTATTTTCTAGCTAGATCTATTTTGTGCAGGTTCAACACATTTACAAATTCATCATGAAACCATAAGCCCTATTCTTCTTTCAAAGTACACAAATATCTTGACACAAGTTTTAAGTTTTGCGCATCAACCTTTCTTCATTTTTCTTTAAGGTTTTACATTGTATATACAATGTTATATGTGTGTCATAATTGTGATGAAAAATCCCTCTTTTTTGTTCATTGTTAAACAACACCATAGAAATATGCCCTTGCAGTACTAGATGCGGGAACATGTGTACTTTATGTTACACATCGAATTTCCACACCTAGGTACCTCGCCCTAAGTGTCGCAAGTGTCATAAAAGTGTGATATGCACCTTGCAAAGTGTCGCAAGTGTCATAAAAGTGTGATATGCACCTTGCTAAGTGTCGCATACACCTCGACACCATGAAATAACATATGTCACAATCCCTAGTCAATGTGGAGGAGAGATATATTATATGAAGGTCAAAATAGTATGTGCACCTGAATTAATTATTAATATTCATGAAAAGGAAATTAATTTAGTGTGAGAATCCACCTCACATTTGGTTTCATATTTTTAAGGGGAGGTTGAGGATCTCATGGATGGTTGAAAGATTTCCTCCTTAAAATCCTTGAGAGATATTTCCTCCCTAAAATCCTTGAGAGATATTTCCTCCCTAAAATCCTTAAGATATATTTTCTCCCTAAATATCTTGGAGATCCCATTTTAGTGGATTTGATGAGTGATCCTCTCCATGGTGGTTAAGCCTCCAAATCTTATATAATGAGGGATTTCCATGGAGAAGAGGAGGCAGATTTGAGGTATAAAACTTATGATCTTGGGAGAAATATTTTTGGATATCAAACCCATGATCTTGGGAGCATCGTGAAAGGGTTGTACGGGGATAACCTGTAGAGGCTGCTACAACTGCATCTACAGATTGTAAAGTGTTTTTTTTAATGTTCTCATTAATATACGCTTGGACTATTTCATTCTAGTTTATGTATCTTTACATATGGTTGTCTAATGTAGATGAATTTGTTTAATTTAGTGTGCTAGAGTATGAGTTTCCTTGTGCCACTTTGTTGTCCGTGGTTTGTGGGTATCAAGCCGTGCGAACAAGTTTGGAGATCAAGCTCAAATTGGAGCAACGAGGACAAACACCGAAAATAGGTATGCTCAATTTTCCTCCTTCTCTCTTTTCAACTAGTTAAGAAAATATCAAAGGGATGTTAGTTTCCATTTGCATCTTTCTGTCTAGGTATTAGGGGTATAGAATCCGAGGGAAGATCCACCTGTCCGTAGGGGGGTTTTTATGTAACAGAAATTGGCGAATCCACTCAGGAAGGAAATTGACTTGTATTTCCTTGGATCGTCTCTAAATTTTCCCCACTTTTAGATCATTTTCATTATTTGTTCCCGATCTATTTCCTTTCTCCCCTCTTCATTTACAATTTCACAAAATTCTGGGAATTCTGGGTGATTTTTTCTGAGTTTTAAGCCTCTGTTCTAAGTTTCTGGGAAGGGTAGTGCTCCCCTGGAGTGTATATCAGAGTGTTGATATGTAATCAACGTTCCCCTGCAAATTATATCATAGCGCTACAACAATATGTACCCTTGAAAACAGGAGTGTTGATCTCCTTTTTTGGTGATTTCTGCCCTTTTTTGTTCAATTTTTCCTAGTCTATCTTGCAAAGATTCTTGCCCATATTTTGTACTTTGGATTTTTCCTTTGTTTGGGTTGAATATTTGGTACTTATCACTTCTTTTGTTGTCTTGTTTGAGATTTCAACCTTTTCCAAATTGCGATATTGATTCACCTTGTTTTTCTTGGTTTGGTTTGAATCTTGCAAAGTTCCTAGTTATCTGACTGATTGAAAAGGTATGCAAAGGTTTGTTGGTCTTAAGTAAATTTTCAAATATTTCCTCTTTGAATGATTTGAGACTTCATGCTGACTACAAGGGATCTTGGATTTCTCTTTCCTGCTGCTCCTTTTGTGAAGACAGTTGAGTGATTTCTCTTTCTGCTTGTCATTTTTTGGATTCTTCTCTGAACGTTCTTGTATTCCTTGAGAGATTTTCGATTGCCGAGTCCTTGATTGAGTAAGTTATCATACTTATTCATTCAGTTCTCATTATCCTGTGAGTGCATGCTTTGTTTGAAATCATTTTTTCTTTGTGTCTTTCTTATCTCCATTCAACTCTTTCATTTTGATTGAAAGTAATGGAGTGTTAAGGGATTTGCTTTTGCTTTTGTTAGATATTAGAATCAAACAAGGAAGATAGTTGCATTATTTATTTTGGGTAGTGTAGATAACTAGGTTACATTTAGAAGATTACTTTTGAGAATTGGGTGTTTTTTCTGAAGAAATTTGAACCTCTTCTCCATCCCGTATATAGGATTCATTGAAGAGAACGATTTGCATCTCATTTTTTTACATTCTTTTGGAGTCGAGTCTACAACATCATCAATTTCAATTTCACACCCTTGAGTAAACAACAACCCTAAAATAAAGCACTTATAAAAATTATCATACACTTTTATATTATCTGGTAGCGAACCTACATTAGCTTAAATTGTAGGGCTTTGGAATAGGTTGTGAGGATAACTTTCCAAATCCATCGGAAAAAAATAGAATCTTGTGCTAGGGAGTGGTAAATCCAATTGTTCACATAAGGATATCTATGATCCCCCTTTAAAAAAAGGGGTTAAACACAATGTTGTGTGCGAGAGAGCATCAAAGATTTCCCCTCCGAAGCTTAACCCACGTAGCGGAAAGATCGTATATTGGGGGTTCTTCCTGAGAAACAACTAGTTTCATTTGGTGTCAGAGCTTCGTGAATCCTGAATCCATTCAGGGTTCTCAATAGTATTCCGGTCCACTTGTATTCATTTCTCTTGAATAATTTTAGACTTGCTATCCTGCCCATAAGTTCCTTCCCGACTGTCTATTGTACCTACCCGGAGGCTGACTATGAGTTAGTAACCTTAGTGGCCTATATCTGTAGGGTTGATACACAAGGTGATGGTGAAAGGGAGTCTTTGTTGTACCTGGGTCAGACGTTGGTCAAACTCACTCGGGATCCTTGGAGGGTACACCCATGGGTAAAACCGTGTGGGAAATTTCACCAAGGCATAAGTTCATTAAGAAGGTCCCCAACGTCACTGATCCACCTCATCTATCCTAGCCCCTTCCTATATTGATCTCGTGATGTTGGATTTCATCACCAACTAGTGGTTTCATTTTGGGAAGGTTTGTTTGATTGTTTGCTTCTTAGATTTGTAGTGTGTGTTGTTTTTTTTCCTTAGTGGAATTTAGGTCGAGTCAATGTCAATGGCGTCAACTCATGGGAGTACCAACAGAGGAACCTTTTTTCCTGGGGAACCTTTCACCTTTCCTTATTTTGGAAACGTTTGTCCTCCATGCATTGCCACACTGAGTCTTCTGGGACTCACGATTGGATTACCGGTTTGGTTGTTCCCCACTCCAGTGATCTCGAATCTTCCCAGTGATTCAAATGCACCTAATGCTTCAGATGTAAGCACACTACCCACATATCAACCTCATGTCGACCTTTCTCCTTCTTCACCCATCAGGTCTCCTTCCCTTTCTCCTTCTTTGCCTAATGGAAGCTCTAAATCTAGTATCTAGGTTGATAAGAAGAAGARGAAACAAAAAGAGAAGAAGACGAAGAACCAGAAAGGGACCAAGCCTCCAACCACACAAGATCATGTTGGATCCAAGCGACCATCTACTATTAATCGTACTGGGAGTGTTGATAAAGTCGACAAATCTAAAAYGAAGAATCCTAAACCCAAATTACCTTACATGATTTGTAAGGGTAACCACTTTCTGAGGGATTGCCCTTGTCTCCCCAAGGTCTTAGAAATGTGGTCTTCCATGTCATCAGCCCCTGTGGGACATGCTGGTGACACCCCTTCAACTAGTGACATCAAGGTTGGTAAGAAGAAGATAAGTGTTAAATTTCCTTGCTTGTTATGCGAAGGTGATCCTCGGTTGAACCACTAACAAAAGTGGTCAATCCGATTATGTCATCGATTGATCCCACTCCTCCCTTGAAGAGTGCAACCCAAGTGGTCGATTTGTTTCCACCATCGATCGATCCCATTCCTCCCTTGAAGAGTGCAACCAAAATGGTCAATCTGGTTCCATCATCGGTCGATCCCACTCCTCATTCCAAGAGTGAGGATGTCGCTCAGGTCTAGTTCGTTAATACTGATTCACCTGGACAAGGGGGCGCTCCACCCGTTTCGATGGAACCCCCTTCAAGAAATCAAATGATTTCTATTAATTGGAATCATTTGACAGAACCATGTCTTCCCTCTTATATGCCTTTCCAAATCATCGTGTAGGCTTGTGATAGGAAAATTCCTAAAACTATAATGGATGAAGGTTCATCTATTAGCATATTATCCATGAATGCTTGGTAATATTTTGGTTCCCCGCAGTTTGTGCCTGTGACTCAGAATATGTTGACCTTTGACATAAGAGCTAGTCAACCTTTAGGGATCCTTCCTCAGTTTCCAGTTACTTTGGGAGGAAAAATGGTCTACGTCGATGTGATGGTAGTTGACGACCCCTTGGACATTAACTTGGTCCTTGGGCGAGACTATGTCTACATTATGAGAGATTTTGTGTCCACTCTCTTTCGAGTGATGTGTTTCCCTAAAAACAAAAACATAGTAACGATTGACCAACTTTCATTCATTGACCCTCATCTGATGGTCAACCATCCACTTTCCTTGAATGGTATGTACATGATAGCAATGTCTGCTCCGCTGCGTGTCAATTATGTAATGACCTGCCCCATGAATTCAACCCCTCACGAGAGGGAATATCTCCCTTATCCTAACTTAGATTTGGTAGTTGACATGGTCATCTCTTCAATAGGGCTATTAGAGCCAGATATCCCTACCCTTATCGAGGTCTTCAACATGTATTCCTTCTAGAGTGTTTTTATTCCATCTAGCGAAGATCTCTTGGAAGCCATGACTGGCGTTTGTCCTTTGACATGTATTCCTTCCAAAACATTGTCCTCTTGGAAGCCACGATCAAGGATATTTTACGAGTATAGTTTTTTTTTCTCTATGGAAATATCCTTAAAAAATGAAACAAAAATATGGGGATTGAACCTAGAGCCTTGAGCATATTTTTTCTTCTTTGTGGCAAGCTTGTTAAAAAATTAAACAGAAGCCACGATCATAGTTTTTGCTTCTCTCTGGCAATCTCGTTAAAAAATGAAACAAAGGTCTTGAGCATAGTTTTGTTTCTCTGTGGCAATATTGTTAAAAAATGAAACATAAGCCATGATCATAGTTTTTCTTCTCTGTCGCAAGCTCGTTAAAAAATGAAACAAAGGTCTTGAACATAGTTTTGCTTCTCTGTGGAAATCTTGTTAAAAAATGAAACAAAGGTTTTGAGCATAGTTTTTCTTCTCTATGGCAAGCTCGTTAAAAATTGAAACATAAGCTACGAGCATAGTTTTTCTTCTCTATGGAAAGCCCATTAAAAAATGAAACATAAGCTACGAGCATAATTTTACTTCTATGTGGAAAGCTCATTAAAAAATGAAACAAAGGTCTTGAACATAGTTCTTTTCATGTGTCAAGATCATTAAAAAATGAAATAGTCACCTCTCTCGTCACGTCGAGTCTTTTCACTAGATATTGTAGATATTGAGCGAGCCTTTAGCTAGATCTCATAGATGTCAAGTTGAATCTTTCGTTAGGTCTCATTTTTGAACCTTCATTTCATCCACCCTTATCCTTTTTCTCCATCGAGTACATAAATTGGTGACAACCTCAAAGTCGACGAATGAAATGAAGCTTGGGGGGGGCATGTCTCCAGCATTTGATTATCATTCTGGAGTTAAGCCGCTAGCTTCACAAGTTGGGGGTAGAGTACCAACCATCCATGGGTATCCCTCAAAACCTTTGGACACTACGTTGGGAAATTACAAGCATAGTTTGATTTTGTTTCAAGATTGTGTAAAAATGAAACCAATTGTTAGCTTAGTCTTTGTTCTTTCTCGCACTCACAAATACATGAGAATATAACTGAGTATACTTTTATCACTTTTTCAGACTCATAAAGGTTATACAAAAAAGGAACCCCTTGTATTATCCTTTAATATCTTTTCAGACTCTCTAAACATGAAAAGATTGCCGAGTGATCTTTCTTCCTTTCACACTCGTTAAAAGGTTTGAAAGGGGGTATTTTGAGTGGTAGTTTATCTCTTTTTCGGCCTTGCGAGACTAAAATTATGAAAAAGGACAACCCTGGAGTTGCCTTTAAGTTCTTTTTAGACTCTCTAAACATGAAAAACCACCGAGTTTTCCTTCTTTGGACTTGCTAAACTACACATTGAAGGGACCATTTGGGAACGAACCCTTACTTCTTCCAGTTCATTAAACAAAGGAAAAGGAACTTATAGAAGGTGAGTTATATTGAGCATGTGTTACCCTCATCGAGCTCGCTAAATGAAAATAAGGTACTCATCTATATAGGTGGGGGAAAAATTGAAGGAAGTGGGTCAAGTTTTTTGAGAATCCTTTATGGCATCTTTTGTCGTCCTTGAACATGGAACCTATTTGCATCCTGTCTTATAGTTGGGTAATTCACTTGTCTCTGAGTCATACTAATTCCATGTGTCACCATACTTTTTTGTCTAGTCGAAGAGTTCTCTTATTTCCATCACATTACATTATTGGTACTCATTGAGTCAATGTTGCCAAGTCAGTTGGCATGCCTCATCATGTTCAAGGGAAGTTTCACTTCAAACCATCCATATGAAATATTTTCACTTTCCATTTACCATGTCAATCCATAATCATTTGATTCACCATCTTACATTACTTTCATATGTTAGTTTCATGTCGATGATGGGGGATACATCAAGGCCCTCCTTCAACGAGTATTTTCCTGTTGACTTCAACAAATCATCCGAGAATTAAACTTAGAAACTAATTAGTACCTTGGGACCTACATGCCTCAATGGCATGCTTCCTTGCCTCTGACAATAGGTTTACATCATTGACCTCTGATCGGATGATTCCACAAATGTTCAACTTCAGCTCATTTATTCACATTCATTGGAATGTACTAGGGTACCTTGGGAGTCATTGACATCATTGGTGATTTCCCTCGCACTTGTTAACAATTTACCTCAATGACCAGTAATCAAGTGGTCTCTACCATGTTCGACATCAAAACATCTATTCACATGGATAGATTCGTACCACATCGGGATTGGGACGAAGACCCTGGGTTGAGCGTTCACTCTGTCATTTTATTTTCCCAGGTTGCAAAGGAGATCATTTGAGCATGCTGATATATATACTGTCACATAGATCCACATTGTATTGGTTCATGACTATGTTTTATCATCTCGTAGCTCCATTGTGTATTAGTCATGGCTACAATCAATTCATGTCATGGAGGTCTGGATCCACATTGTATCTCTGGTGGCCATATCCTTAATCAATATTTTTCATGGATCCGCATTGTATTGGTCGACGACCATGCTTTGAGTCATATCGTATTCCGAGCATAGGTATTCCTGCTTCATAAATGGAACATATATTAATACTATTTGATGGTTGTTTGTAGCTTCTTGCAGGTTCTCCAATTCCACGCCCTTGCATTGAAGAATTGTAAAGTGTTTCGACGATCAATTTCTCTTATGAACTCACACTTTAGGGGATATATTGTTACACATCAAATTTCCACACCTAGGTACGTCGCCCTAAGTGTCGTAAAAGTGTGATATGCACCTTGCTAAGTGTCACATACACCTCAACACCATGAAATAACATATGTCACAATCCCTAGTCAATGTGGAGGAGAAATATATTATATGAAGGTCAAAATACTATGTGCACATGATTTAAATATTAATATTCATGAAAAGGAAATTAATTTAGTGTGAGAATCCACCTCACATTTGGTTTCCTATTTTTAAGGGGAGGTTGAGGATCTCATGGATGGTTGAAATATTTCCTCAAAATACTTGAGAGATATTTCCTCCCTAAAATCTTTAAGAGATATTTTCTCCCTAAATATCTTGGAGATCCCATTTTAGTGGATCTGATGAGTGATCCTCTCCATGGTGGTTAAGCCTCCAAATCCTATATAATGAAGGTTGTCCATGGAGAAGGGGAGGCATATTTGAGGTATAAAACTTATGATCTTGGGAGCAATATTTTGGATATCAAACCTATGATCTTGAGAACATCGTGCAAGGGCTGGACGAGGAGGACTTGGAGAGGCTGCTGCAACTGCATCTACAGATTGTAATTCTCTTTTTAATTTTCTCATTAATATATGCTTGGCCTATTTCCTTCTAGTTTATGTATATTTACATATGCTTGTCTATTATGGATGAATTTGGTTTAAACTAATCTTGGTAGAGTAGGAAGTATTGTTTTCTTCGTTGTCCATTGCATTGCAGGTATCGTGTCGTGATAAGGAGCTGAGAGATCAAGTTCATAATGGATTAAGTGAGGACAAGCTTCGAAAAAAGGTACATCATACCTTCTCCATCTCTTTCTTTTGATAATTTTAACTGTATTTAAAGGGATGTTACTTTCCATTTTCATTTTTTCTGTCTTGGTAGTAGGGGTCTAGAATCCAAGGGTATATTCACCTGTCTGCAGGGGGATTTTCCTATAACATAAATTGGCATGTCTCCAACATTTGATTATCATTCTAGAGTTAAGCCACTAGCTTCACAAGTTGGGGGTAGAGTACCAACCATCCATGGGTATCCCTCAAAACCTTTGGACATTACGTTGGGAAATTACAAGCATAGTTTGATTTTGTTTCAAGCTTGTGTCAAAATGAAACCAATTATGAGCTTGGTATTTGTTCTTTCTCGCGCTCACAAATACATGAGTTTGTAACATAGTATAATTTTATCACGTTTTCAGACTCGTAAAGGTTATACGAAAAAGGAACCCCCTGGAGTCTCCTTTAATCTCTTTTCAGACTCTCTAAACAAGAAAAGATTTTTGAATGATCTTGCTTCCTTTCATACTTGTTAAAAGGTTTGAAAGGGGGTCTTTCGAGTGTTATTTTATCTCTTTTTCAACCTCGCGAGAATAAAATTACGAAAAAGGAAAACCCTGGATGCCTTTAAGTTCTTTTCAGACTCTCTAAACATGAAAAACCACTGAGTTTTCCTTCTTTGGAATCACTAAACTACACATTGAAGGGCCCATATTGGAACAAACCCTTACTTCTTCCAGTTCGTTAAACAAAGGAAGATGAAATCACTGAAGGTGAGTTATATCGAGCATGTGTTACCCTCCTCAAGCTCGTTAAATGAAAAAGAGGTACTCATCTATCTGGGTGGGGGAAAAATTGAAGGAAGTGGGTCAAGTTTTTTGAGAATCCTTTATGGCAGCTTTTGTTGCCCTTGAACATGGAACCTGTTTGCGTCTCATCTTATAGTTGGGTAATCCTCTTGTCTCTGAGTCATACCAATTCCATGTGTCGCCATACATTTTCATCCAGTCGGTGAGTTCTCTTATTTCCGTCACATTAAATTATTGGTACTCGTCAAGTCAATGCTGCCAAATCATTTGTCATGCCTCATCATGTTCAAGGGAAGTTTCACTTCAAACCATCCATATACAGTATTGTCAGTTTCCATTTCCTGTGTCAATCCATATTCATTTGATTCACCATCTTACATCACTTTCCCGTGTCAGCTTCATGTCGATGATGGGGGGTACATCAAGACCCTACTTCGACGAGTCTTTTCCTGTTGACTTCAACACATCATCCAGGAATTAGACTTAGAAACTAGTTAGTACCTTGGGACCTGCATGCCTCAATGGCAGGCCTCCTTGCCTCTGATAGTAGGTTTACATAATTGACCTATGATCAGATGATTCCACAAATGTTCGAATTCAACTCATTTATTCACATTCATTGGATTGTACTAGGGTGCCTTGGGAGTCATTGAAATCATTGGCGATTTCCCTCACACTTGTTAATGGTTTACATCAATGACCGGTAATCAAGTGGTTTCTACCATGTTCGACATCAAAACATCTATTCACATTGTAATGCCCATATATTACTAAGGGTCATTAAGTTTCCTAAACATTTTAAGAAAGTAAATTGAAACAAAACTTCATAACATAATATTGACTTTTATAACA
>ML778654.1:444572-459104 GCA_009831015.1 Picea engelmannii | reverse complement strand
AAAAAAAAAAAACAAAAAAACAAAAAACAAAATATTTTAATTATATATTAATTAAATTAAAGACAAATAATAATAAAAAATTATTAAAAAAAACCAAAAAAAAAGCCAAAACACAATTCAAAACTCATAAGACTAAATCCCCATGCCCATTCCATTCACGACAACAACCCCAAACCTCACACATACAATGCGTAACTTTAAAACCCATTATCCCCTAACCTTATTATCCTTGACCACAAACCCTTAACACCTATCACATCTAACCCTTAACATATGTAACCAATAATCGATCTAACCCTTATAACCCCTTAACTCGCGTGGGTTAACACTATAACATATCATATCACTTAATCTATTAATATATAACATATCACTTAACCCACACGAGTTCACTATGCTCTAATTAGCTCTGATACCTGCACCTATGCGCGAGACCTGCATTGAGGGTAATATCATGAGGTGATTATGAGACCAAGTGGAGGGAATATCACTTAACCGACTGAGTTCACTATGCTCTAAGCTCTGATACATTCACATACACACGAGACAAACTGCATCGAGGGTAATATCAGGTGATTCTGAGACAGAGTGGAGGGAAATAGTTGCACCCATCGAGGGCCATCTGTAAAATTGAACAAGTGATGCCGAGACTAAGGGCGAGGGAAAGGATGGTGAGTACCTATGCACACTTCATGAATTTACATTGCTAATGCGAGAATAGTCTTTTTGTTTTTACAAGTTTGCGTCAGTTCCATTTTGTGTTGGAAGGAGAGGGAAATCTCGCCTTCTTCTGCCCTTCCCATACTTGCCTCAAATCCTAGTAGTCTCCCTCGTTGATACACTAAAGGCATGATGCGAATTCCCATAGATCCATCAACAACTTCAATATTTTTTCAATTTTGGTTGCAATTATCTCCCTATCCCCCTACAATAACTCTTGGGCTCATTTTTCTGTGGAAATTATCTTGGGATTGTCTTCAAGTTGTTCATATGGTGTCCTAATTTCCAATGGTTACATAAACAATGGTTTAGGAATCAATGTAGATTCCAAATATGTTATCCTCCTTTTCAACTTGGTGTTTTCCTCTACTTGCTCCAAATTGGATTGCCTAAGAATACGCCCTATGGAATCATGTAACTTAAGAGATCCGTTTTCCCCTAATTATTTAACATATAAAAGCAACCAAACTCATAAACTTTTGATTCAATATATCCCATCAATCTTTTGAATCCTTAGCTCACAACTCAAACACTAAATTAGAATTATATTATTTCCTTTGTTTTCACTTTCCAAGGAAAAACTAAAAACTCTCTTTGTTTTACTTCTTTCGATTCCTAAAAACACTCCTCCCAACTTTCATATCCCCTATCCTTTATACCATTTTTACTTTTTATTATTTAGTCAATTAATTATTCATTTATTGATAAGGATATGAGTGGCACATCCTTCTAACTTGTCTTTTATGAGAACATATGGCTCTCGACCACCCCTCCTTGAATTATGGACCCCAAATGTCTTGTCATCCCTTAATGCAAAGATAATGGGTGAAGATTTATTGAAGACTTAAATAATTCTTATTAATGGACCTCCCCTCCTCTTAGTGATATCATCCCTACTTAATGGGAGAACCCTTCAAACAACTAGTCTTTATCATCTATAAATCTAGACCTAAACGCATATCATGGGTATTGTAGTCTTGTTCTTCTTGGTATTCAATATCTGTGCTATGCTCTTTGTATCCATTTCTTCCTTCTTTACATTTATAGTTCCCTTCCACATGGCCATTTGTCCTCATTATTGCTGCCATGAAACTGTCCTTCAGAGACATCACCCTGCAATTCTTCTTGATAGAACTTTATTACATTGACAAGTGTCACATTATTCCACTTTATTACATTGCATTAGTAAGTGAGTCAATATGAAATAATGGAGTTTAATCTTAGAAAAAACTTGGCACCATGTAGCTCATCCATGAAAACCATTAATGTGAGCCAATGGAAATTTACTTTTGGGAATGATTCCATTAAGTGGGCTATATTGAAATATTAATTACCATATTCTTCCAAAGACTCTTACAGGGATTAGGGAAAACCTCTTGCTCCTTCCCATAGCTAGTTTTCATCATAGTTGAAATTATTTCATTTTATTTTCCTCTTGCATGGTTTAAAGAGTCGAGTTGAAACACCATCAATTTCACGACCACTCCTTTGAGTAACAACAACCTAAAATCAAGCGCTAATTAAAATTTATCTAACAACTTTTCTAGGGCTCTTCAAACCCATCTTAGATTAGGTGTAGAGCTTTGGAATAGGATTGTGAGAATAACTTTCCAAATCTGCTAAACAAACATAAAGCTTCGAGTTAGGGAGTGAAATCCAGTTGCTATATCACTGACTTTGGGAATCCCTTCTAACACAAGGGTCAAGCATGAGGTCACATTGGGGACAACATAGTAATTAACCCTGCTTTGTTGGTCTTGGTGTCGACTGTCCCCCCTGTACTTTGGTATAGTAGGTGGTACCATAGAGGCCCAAGGTTACAACACAGGAAGGTGGTGTTGTACTTGGGATTGACGTTGGCTAGACTCACTCGAACTCCTTGGATGATTGCCCACTACTCGGTGAGGTAACTTGCACTAGGGAGTTAGTTCATTAAGCAGGTTTTCAATGTAACTTTCCCACCTGCCGAAACTCATCCCCTTCGCACATCGATCCCACGATGTTGGATTCCATCACTAACTAGTGCTTCTTTGTGAGAAGGTTTGTTTGGATGCTTGACTCCTAGATTAATTAGCATGTGCTAGATAATACAAGTGTGAAAGAGTAACACTATGGTAATCATTATGAGATTACTGTGATACAAACATGATACTAGTAATGAAGTAGAACCATTGTACTAATTAGTGTTACAACTTGATAGAACAATTCTTATGCATATCCAATTTCATATACTATTCAAACATATTGATTAAAGAATAAAGCATTTTAACTGTAATTTTAGAGTAATTCAACCTTTTGATTTATCTTTTATTTCAAAGAGTTCTAGTATTAATGAGAAAACATTTGTGTGTGCTCAATGACTAACATTTTTTCTAACCTTCTACAAATTATATAGAGCATTACTGTTTCATCGTTTCCTACTAGCTTCCATTAATTTTTACATGTAGAGAGTTCAACCCATCTATTGTGTTTGCACCTCTTTTAGTTGGACTTCATCACTCTTTGCATTTATTTTTCTACTCCCCAACCAAACTAAATTCCTGTTGTTGTCCTAAATATTCCTTGCTTCACTATAGAAACAAATTTTGTTGTGTATCTATGCACAACATATTTTGTACATGAAATATTTTGTTTGCAAGCTCATCAATGCCCCATCACTAAGTTAAGAGTGGTTAGTTTCTCATGAGTCATCACTAAGTTAGTGGAGTGATGTTAGTTCTATGCATTAATGGATCACCACTAAGGTAGAAGAGAGTTGTTAGTATGAGACTTGTATTAGAAAGGGACCCCCCTCCTCACTTGTAATTCATTCACCCTACTATCAATATTGTCAAATTTTGTTTCTTAATTTGAGTACCAAGTACATGTAGATGTCTTCATCCATATTTTAGGATTTATAGGTGCATTCCAACCCTTGGGTCAATCAATGTACTTAGTGGTCAACCAATGGAATTAGTGGATATGTAATATGTAGATTGCAAGTAGATCCTTATTTATTCTACCTCTTTACATGCATTTGGGAGCATGTCTAAAAAATATAATAGTTTCTAGTCTTGTGGGTTAATAGAGGCAGTGTATCCCTCATAAGGTTCTATGTGGCTATTTTGTGGTTCTTGAATATTACTTGTGACAAGGTGAATCATGGGAGGTATGTTTGTAAGTTCAATAGAAAAATAAGAAATTGTGGTTAGGTTAGTTGGACATCCTTATAATAAGAATCATGTTCTAACTTATACTTCAAACTTGCCATAACACGATATCTACTAACAAAAAAATCATAATATATTTGGTAAGAGTTGTTCCTTCTCACAAGCAAGATGTCCAAGTCCTCAATTTGGTGAGGCAAGTAATTGACAATTGTACTCATGTCCTATGGGAAATTGATAGTGTGAATACTATATTTGTATTGTCCACCACTTGCGTGGGTTACTTTCATTATTGGATTCACTCTTTCTGTGAGCATTTCCTCAACTTGAATAAGCATATCTAGTACAAATGGTCGTTCTTTAGGGTCCATTTTGTTCCATATGGAAAGGTGATGACATTTTTCTCTGCAATGCATCTACAACAAGCATAGTTTTAATGAAAATTTTTGTTTGAATCCCTGGAATTAGGGGTGTTACCCCTATTTCTTGGCCATATTATTTGTATGTTCTACTAACAACACATGATTGGTAGTCTCTACTATCTCCATAGAATACCAAAGATCATGGTCTTCCAACATCATCTATGCTTAACACTTCCATGGGATGAAGTTAGAGGGAAATTTATAAACTAGTAATAAGAGAGGTACAATGAATATAAATGCATGGAAAAAAATTCTGTAGTGTGAAATCTAACCATAATGCATATTGCTTGCATGGATAACCGAGTCGAATTAAGGTGCACCCACCTAGAGATTCATACCCTTCACTAAGTTGGGAATCCACTGCATGCATGAGTGCCCCTACTAATATTGGTAATTGCACCCTCTAATTGTGCATCCAAAACTAAAGATATAAAAAAATTATTTAGAACTTTGACTATAGAAAAAAAAGGTTCAAAAAATGGAACTAGGATGAGGATGGACTACTCACTAACAACACATGCACATGCAACTAAAGGTACAACCAAACATGTACTTGTTAGATATTTCTTCATCGAGTGAGGAAAGCTTAGGAAAAATAGAGGGAAATACAACTGCATCTAGTAGATATGATACACAAACAAGGACCAGAGGTGAAAAAGTCAGAAGAAAATTATGTAGACGCATGGAATTTTTTATTTTCGAAGGAGGATCATTCTCTTATGATGATGAGATCATATGAGACATATAGGTTCCACTCAGGTATAAGCATATGGTGAAACAATGGGTACCTAATGAACTGCCTCTGTTAGACATTGACTTCATTGTCAACAATAGGACATATCACATTGCACCATCCTCCCTGCATGGCTTGGGAATATTTTCCATGGATGGAATAACTGTAAAATACAATACAATAACTGAATTGATGGACTATGTCGGACCGTGTTACAATTATAATGATTGGATGCAGATGGTTCGGTACATGTGAAGTATGCAGAGATATGCACTCGCCACAAATTATATACAACTAATAAACAATGATAAAAATGAGGGAGCAACTATCTATATTGATGGAAGACCTAGAGCTTCCAGCAATATCAAAGGGTTTATAAACAACACACGAACTGAGATAACAAACAAGCAACCAAATTGCATATATGAGGGATGTGAAGAGAATCAGGTAATCCTGTGCGCAATAAAAAAATATAGCTCCTGAGGAAGAGTTATTAGTGGATTACCATTTGAATCGAATGGAAACATCGACTAATAGTGTGTGGGTACTTATGCAACACCTCTTTAAGCAACCTCTACTTATTGCATTATATATATTTTTTATCTTTAACATTGTTTTAAATATTTCACGGTCCCAATTTTATAATAATGTGGGAGGTTGATCGTTAAGGTTGATTTTATTTGGGTGGCAATCAATTTTTTTTGTTATCGTTAACAATTTTTTAAATATCTGAGGGTTCTAATTATATTATAATGTGGCGGGATGATCGTGGAAAAGTGCCAACCACAGAACATGTAAATGATTATCAAATTTGACTTTCATTTTACGTTAATTTTATTATTTGTTCATATAATTTTATTAAAATAACATTGATTTTGTTGAAATTATATGTAGTTGGCACGCCATGTTGATCATGATTCCGCCGATGAGGAGGGTTTGTATTCATACCCTGATCCGATGGTATTAATAAAAATAGATCATTGAAGATAACAAGGAACTTGCTATCTTATTAGACCATCCAGATCAAAATCTTGACGTCCTAGAAAGAACCAATCTCCTTATGTCACAACTTAACACATATAAGGTAATAACCATAATTTAAAGTGTTTTTTTTCTAGTGTACTCATATGTTCAATTATCAAACTTTGTTTTTTAACTTTTACATTATCTCACCAAAAAACATTTTTTTTTTTATAAAGATATTTTTGGAGCCTCTTCAGCCCGGTGTTGGTAGTAGTGGCGCTGCAGGGATGCCACAGAGTCCTGACATGGGCTGTCATACAATTGCTATAGTACTATTTACTTCTCCATATTCCACACCTAATTTATATAGGAGCCATGACACACACCACCAAACATCCACACATTGGTCAGACTCTAGATATGGTGACAGATATGAGGCTGATGATGTGGTTGACATGATTGCATTTTTTGGAGCTAGACGTGTGACAAGCACGAGGACCCTTCCATGCACATTTTTGGTCGACGATAACAAACTTCCATTAAAACAAATAAGACTCCTGGGTAGTTTTTCATATTTTAATTGTTTCATGTTGTCCATCTCATACACAAATCATCTAGATTATAATTTTAAAATTAATGATCATATACTTTTGTGTGTAGGAAACGACCATTTTTATAGGCACCTGGAGAGCAAGGCCTCATTGATTTTTGGAGAAACCTTACACATGAGTTTGAATTGCCAGAATTCCAACCTCAAAAAATAACTTATGGATTATCTCGAAGGCCTCTTTGGAGTAGACACGTTCAATAAAAAATCGGTCACCTCTGCAGTGGGCGAATATTTAAAATATACGTGGGATGTTTATAGATGAATCTTGGAAGACAACCCTAGGTATGAGCGCCCTCTCTCAATTCCAGAGAGGGAGTGGAAGGCGATCATTGATGATGCAAAAGAGAAGATATTGAAAAAATCAGGAGAAAAAATAACTGGTACCCCAAGGTAAATTACAATATTTTGATTTCATTACCAGCTTTAATTTTCTTTAGATCTAAATAAAAGTGTGGTTATATATAACATACTTGAAAATTTTGATGACAGGTTTCCTAACACTTTGAAGTCAACCAAAGCAAGGATTTCCAAACATGGCCAACACAAGATAGTCCAGGGAGGCTACTCAAGGTTATAGTCACGAATCGTAAGTACCCAAACATCTTAAGAATATTATTTGTATCGCCTTACATCTTTCAGGTAATTGAAACCAAAAACATTAAAAAAACGTACTCTTATGCAATGCAAGGCGATGAATTCAAAATTGAAACCACGAAGGAAGACCTCCAACTAGGTTACAAGTACGGCTATAAAGCCATGATTGATTGTAGGAAAAACATGGGGTAGACCCTAAGATCTAGTTTGCGGGATAAGGTAAATAAAAATCAGTCCACATTAACCTTTCATTACTTATAAAATACATAAATGTTTGATATCGTCCATAAATTTAATGTATTACTTTGTTTTAATCAAGGGAACAACACTATCAATGAAACCATTAGTACTGGACAACAGAGCGTTGATAGTGCAACATGGCCAGAAGATCATGGTGCTCCCTAACAGTCCCATCCCAGTGGGGTGCAACCCGAAGAAGTTCATGTGACTAAGGCCCACGACGATAAAATGGCTGTATATTAATCATATACTTAATAATTTTCTACTTCTAATTTTTTTTACTTATACATTTATGGTTTTGTCCTTATAAATTTTGTCGTTTCAATGGAAGAGAATGTCATAGTTGAGCCTCCTTGACCTGAAGATCTTGTGAACAGGGAAGCCATTCCAATAGTGCTGACTAGTGGACCAGGTAAATAATTACATTGCAGAGTTTTTTTTAATATTAATGAACTACTTCAATGATATTTAAAAAATGCCCATATAAAGTTAATATTTTTTTTTTTTTGTAGGTGATGGCCCCTCACAACAACCTCCACACCATGGGTACACAACTAGACGTGCTTAGCATGAAAGAACTGAAGCAACATCAACTACTGAAGAGTACTCAGTAAAAGAAGACATGGAGATGGATCAATTACTTAAGAATTGGAAAACACAAAAAAAGACTAAAATAAATTGATGACATGTAATAATTTTATAAGACAGTTAGATGTACATTATATAGCTGAACATGTAATGATGCATACAATGCATTGACACTATGGGTACTTTTTCATCTGATAATATATACAAGGCTATTTCTATGGCTTGTATATATCTGTGAATGTAATTTTATTATACACTTAATGATAATTTCAACTTCTCTTAGTCTTGGTATATATTGATTCAATACTCCTTGGTTCTATTGGCCTTGACATACAATTTCTGCATCAATTTGTGGCTCCATGGATACCATCCTAGCGATTTGAAGGCATTGGTAAACATGAAATTTAAGAGATTGAATTGTTCAAGTTTGGATATAAATTTTACATGCTTGTTTGTAGGAGACCGCCTTGTTTGTGGGTTTCAAGAGTTCCAAACTTTTGTCATCTTATTCATTTGAATATGTACATAGTATCGATAAGGACATTGAAATAATGATATATTTTTTTATGATTAATATGTATCAAAGATTCTAATGGTGGGAATGCAAAAGGCCTAAGAGTGCAACTTGTAGCCTAACGGGTCAAATAATCTCCCTATTAAAAATGGCACCTTACTAATAATAAAAACAATGGTTAAATTAATTGTGCATTTATTATGTCAACCCAAGGATCTAAGATCTTGGGAGATGATTTGCATTGTTTGGGTGGGATTTAGATTTAGATTCGCTTCTTTAGATTTAGTTCATCACACTTGCGACGAATAGTATAGATAGTTGCACCATTGATAAGTATCACATTCTGCCTCAAATTTGTGGATGTCCTTCAAGCCTTTCCAAAAGAAAGAATGCTTAATCCTATCATATGTTTTCTGAAAGCCATAATGAACCATCATAGGAGAGGAGTGTAATTCAAACGACACTTTGGATTTAAATGAGGAATTCCAAACTAGATAAATATGACCTTTATAGTATATCACATCATTATTTACTCCACAATCACATATAAATCCATAACACGGTGACACATTATTTACTTTGGAAACCCAAATGGGAAAAACAACATTTAATTGACTTTGATTAATCCTTTATTTCTTGATAATTGTGAAGGTTACAAATCCTTCTATCTCTTTGGCTCATTCATAGTATTCACATGGGAATTTGGACAACATTTCCTCTTAGTCTCAGCCAAATAACCCATAAAAAATAGTTTGGCATGAATTTATTGAAGGATGACAATACTAGGGGTTCAACTAGAAGGGCTAGTTTCCCCCCAACTCCAGACCTTACCCCAAGCCTAGCATTGGCCTTCTCGTTTTTCTTTTCCAATTATTCCTTTTAGTATGGTTCTCATGTTTGATTTTTCTTTGATATATATATATATATATTACATTTCCTTTTCTTTTTCTCCATGCTTAAATTGGGAATACAATATTAGATCATGGGTGCGGACACCAGCTGACATAGCATGGGGCCCTTCATGCCATCAACCCCATATCCTACATTGTCAATAATCATTATCCTTGCTTCTATCGCTAGAATTATTCATGTATTAATCCTAACAACATCTAAACCAATAACCAATATTTTTCGTGGATCCAATTTAGATCATTTATCGCTAGGGAAGGTATTGGTGAAGGAAAGGCTAGTGATAGAAGTTGCTTAGTGTACATGTTTTTGACATAAAATTCACCTATTGACTTGTTTAGAGGTGAATATAGTTAATTAGAATAATAAGATGAAGGGGAACCTGGGTAGTGTTTACCTAATGCGAGTTGGTCAATAGTGATGATGTAGGCCTCATGGCTGAATTCATCACCAAAAAATGATAGAGATGATGACATGAATAGCGTGTATGTAGTCATGGTTGAGAATAATGTTGTAGTCTAAGGTTCTTGTCAATATGTTAAGTAAAATTCCTTCATATTTAGATGGTCTCCCATCAAATGATTGTTCATAGCTCATGAATTCCCTAATAGTGGGGTAGTCTAACACTATTTGATTTATTACACTATTATCTCTACGTGTGGCCATGGATCATGTATCATTATTAATAATTGTAATTATGGCTAGAGTCATATTCGTTATACTTTTATTGTATTAAAAGGTGTTATTAAGGTTGACCTAGTCAAACTTGATATGTGGGCTCAATAATTCTCTTGGGGTGCTAGTTCTTGTTTAGTGGGAACTATATCTGTAGAATGGTAATCTCTTTGTCTTTTAAGATATAATTTGAGAAGCCAATCAATAACTGGTGCCTTGTGCTTGGGATATGGAGTCTAAGAAACAAATAGAACTTGAAAATGGATAAAGAAGTTGTGACAAAACCACCAAATAACAAGTGTTATCAGTCAATGAAATATCTGATATATATGTAACAACCATATGAAATGCTCAACAAAGACACAACAACACATCCATAAAATTCTTGCACTCACATAAGACATAAAATATGAGATTAGAGTAATAGAGATAACCTTCTATTGAATGATCAACCCCTTAAACTATCTCCTTTAGAAGGGCACAAACTATCTCTCTCTCTCTCTCTCTCACACACACACACACACACACACACACACACACACACACATATATTAAATAAATATATGTTTGTTGGGTCATATCATGAGTACAAATTCTCTTTGATAGCTGATCAAAAGTTGAAATTCTTATAGTAACTTCCTTGCATTATGAAGAGCATGAATAATAATGTTGTTAATTGACAAAGTCTGAAGAACATTCATGCTTAACCACCTTATCAAGAACCCTACTGGCCTCCTCAATATTTATTAATTCTTGCAAAGACCATCCATTAATGTAGTAAATGCTACAACATTAGTATTGTATCCCTTGGACACCATCTCATCCAAAACATTGTAAGCTTCCTCCCACCTACCTTCTTCACTACTTCAATTTTTCTTCCTCCAATTGCACGTGAACCAAATGATTTACAACACCCATATCTTTTAAGATTATACCAAATATTATACTGTCTATATAAACCCAAATGTCAACAATAATCATTGATCTAAGGAGTTAAAAATTCATTTTGACATAAAGACATTGGTATTCTATAACATTGGCACAATTTGATAGATAAAAAAATCTCCTCTTATTGAATATGCACCCTCTCTACAAAGATTAATTCATGTTAGTATCACATGATTTTCATAGCTTGAAAGAGAGAGAGATCTCCATTTTTTATTTTATTTTTTAACTTGGGACTTGAAAAGAAGTCTAGTTTACTAGTAAATCAAGGTGAAGGCCTTCAAAATTTGTTGATGTTTTTGGTGATTATTTACATATAATATCTATTGTTCATGAGGAATATAATGTCTCACTTGGATTGAATTTTAGAGAGTTATTATTGTTGACTGCATCACCTTAGCATGATATTTAGTAAGAATGTCAAATATTCATAGTCATCTTCTTCAACACCCATATGGTGTCTTAGAAAGTGAAACTCTTAGTGGAAATTGCAAGACAAATAAGTGGAACAACAATTACACAAGTGACAACAAGCTTTGCCTACCATTTGTTCAAACCATTGTAGCACATCTTTGCAAAATCCAACAATGGATATATATAGAAATGAAAAATAATCAAGAACTAATGTTTGTTTGAAGGCCATTGGACTTTGTTCTAATGCAAAAATGTTTAGTGTAGTCCTCAAAGGCCCACATAATATATGGCATGCATCCATATAAAGTAGAATTTTCTAACTAGATTATAACCATTGGTTGCACATAAAAATGGCCATAACTTGAATGTGTCGTTTCCACTTCAAATGATAGGCCATCTCTTCGAGAAAAAAACAAATGAATATAATATTAGCATCATGGCTTTCACTGCATGCATAACATACATTGAATATAAAAGTTTTATCTTTCCATATCATGGTTATAATTGTTGTATTTGGATCACCACTGTGTTGTTTCCTTATGGACCCATGTAGCATACTCCCACTTTCTACTCAATACCAATTGTTATGTTCTTAAGAAAAGAGATGAGCAAGTAACCCAAAAAAAATATAGCGGGTGCTCCCATAAATTCACCCTTTCTTTCATGTGAGAGATATTATAGAGACATTAGCACAAACATGGATGAAAATTTGGGAGAAATTGATACAACAGATGGATTGAAAGTGTCATTAATAGCTCTTACAATGTAGGAGATTAAATCTAGCCCCTTTATGCCAATAGAGGCTTATAAAGGTACTTAAAACAAAAGATCTTGGTGTTTCTAGGAGAAAATTATTTTTCTTCATGTTAGTAACTTTGTACTTTCCAACTAAAATAAAACATGAAGTTCCATTTCATGATATCATTAATTTGTAATAGATATATGGGCCAAAATTGGTCCTATATATCTTAATGCATGATTATGCAAAATTGGTCCTTTTTGTGACCTATTGGATTTCCTATGATTCCAAAAACCTTAGTATCTGTACCCAATTTCTTTATCTTGTATTTGGTTATTAGATCCATCAATACTAGTTGACCTGAAGTTGATTCCTTCCCTACTCCCAAGGAGCCAAATGTAATATATCCACCAAAATTTGAGAAAACAATCCAACTAATTATCCCTCTGGTAGAAATCATCGATGCAATAATGGAAACTTGAGAGTGAGAAAATATTTGAAAATCCCAAGCCACATCGGTAACATTAGTGGCAGTTGTTGTAAATTTTACAATGTTGGTTCCTATGGATTGTAATAGTGCAACAATGTGACCAAGTTTTTTAATTGATGAAGTACTTTGAAATTATGATTTGAAACTATGATCACAAATTCTTGTTTTCTTTTCATGCATGATTTTTATGAAAACAATTTCCACCTGGAGCTCCACATCAACATAGTCGACATCCAATTCCATAGGCAGATAAAGTACATCAAGATGTGTTGCTTCATCACCTTCTTACTCACCTCCCACCCAATTTGGCTTATAAGTAATGGGGATGGGTAATGGTCTTTCTTTTAGCAGAATTACTAAATTAGACTTTGGATTGAAGTTATTTAAAAAATCGATTATGACATCAACAATGTATGTGCCATCAACTCTGACTTGTTGCATTTGCTTTAGTGTCTCTTCCACCGAATGTAATATGATAAGGCAACAAATAAGACATCCTTTATTTTGAGCCATTTTTGTTTTATGACTTGGATGTATTTGAATTGAAAGGGTATAATGGGATGTTTTTTTAAGACAGATTGAGTATATTTCCCATCCAAACCCATTTCCCAATGAATCCTCCTCTATTTTGTATTATATTTTATACAAATATTTATAATTAGCATTAAATGTTTGAGGTTTGGTGACACCAGGAGGGGACTTTTGAAACAAATCTCAAACGTCACTCATGGTTTTTCCACTGCGTTGCAAGATACATAACTAGGGTTCAAGGACATCAATTATTATTATTATTTTTTAAAATAAATATATGTCGTCGCAATAACGACGAAACATTGCAACAAACTATCGACCCTTTGTCGCAAGAGAGATGAGTAGTATAGATTCTTGCGAGGAATTATCTATACTATCGATGAACCTTTTTCATCGATATTATAGATAATTAATCACAAGAATCTATACTATTCGTCGCACGGTCGACAAACTAGGGTATCACCGCTCTTGTGATGATATCCCTTCTTTGTCGCTCTTGCGACAATAGCACTAGTTTGTCTCTCTGGTGATGATAGCCCTAGTTCTTCGCACTTGCGATGAAATAACTATTTTTTCGTTCTTGTGATGACCATTGTTGGTCATTTTTATTGTGATGACCACCGTTGGTCATCTCGCTTGCGACAACTTCCTTGGGTTGTTGCTCTTACAACGTTTTCTCTGGTTCATCTCACTTGCCATGGCACGTGAAGTGATGCTTGGGAGACCCAAGATTTTCCACAATATCCATGACATAATGTCGCAAGAGAATCGAAAGAGTCGTAGAAAAATGACCAAAATTTACTGGTGGAAACAATCATCAATATCATTGTCTACAACTGAAGCAAAGTATATTGCAACAAGAACATGTTGTACACATGTTCTATGGATGAAACAAACTCTGAAAAATATATGGGTTGAGTATGATGATCCCATTCCAATATATTATGATAATACAAGTGCCATCAATATCTCAAATAATCCAGTGATGCACTCCAAGATGAAGCACATTCCAATCAAGTATCACTTTCTACAGGAATAGGTTGCAGAGAGGAACACTAGATTTGAATATGTGGGAACAAAAGTACAAGTTACATATATATTTACAAAACTGCTTTCAAGGGAAGCTTTTAAGTATCTTCAACAGGGACTTAGATTAATTTCTACTCCAAAATGAATTCTTATATTATATGTCTTAGATTCACTTGAGTAAGCACCATAAAGAGGAAAATTCATTTTAGGGGAGCAGTTTTAGGAAGAGTTCAGTGAGGGGGGGAATCCCCAAGGATAGTTCAGTTAGGG
>ML778654.1:407546-439175 GCA_009831015.1 Picea engelmannii | reverse complement strand
GGGGAGAGATGTTCATAGGGGGCGCATGAGTGATATGACTTCAGTATTACATTAGAGTGTTGTCATCAATGCCAAAGGGGGATATTGTTGTTTAATTGGGTTGGTTGTCATTTATTTCAACCCTTGAAGCAAGTCTGGTAGCAAATTCTGGTAGCTCCAACAGTATGGTTAAGGGCCTTAATCTCGTTTGATGTATAATGGTATGAATATTAGTATATTTGCAGGTAATACTATTATATATGGATAGTACAAGTCATTCCATTTCCATTGATATGTGGAACATCACATAACTCCTCACGGTTAGAGAGTTATGTCCTTGTGAAATTGGAGAACCCTCATGAGTTACCTAGAAAGTCAAATAAGTTAAATTATTCTAGAAGCTCCTAGAATAAGTTAACTAGTCAAGTGGGCGAAACTAGGAGTTAATCATGGGTTAAGTTGTTGCAATAATAAAATAATTACAAATAAATCAGTTGCAACTAGAAGTGAAGAGTTTACTATTTGTGGATAAAGTGGTTATAAGTGGACACGTGTTTAGAAGTGGGTTAGCCCTAAAACAAGGAAATTTGGTTAAGTTGGTTAGAAGGTAACCCCTTGGGAAAGCTACATGGAAGTAAATAAGAGAGCAAGGCCCTCCTATTAGCAACTATTTATCACATTGAATATCTATTATTGTGTAAGGTTTATTGCAGGTACTCATTGATACATCTGAAGTAGCACAAGTGTGAGGTAGGTTGAAGGGTCGGCGACAGAATTTTTGGAATTGCAGAAATACTGAAAAAACCCTAGTTTTTGAGGTGTACACAGGCTCTAGTGAAGAAGGGAATGTATGTACGTGGGATGGAAGTATAATATGGCATGTACATGTGGGAAAAGTCATGAAAGCTTGATTTGATGAGGATGCCAGGTTCTCATATTATGAAAGAAATCTCCCAAGAAGGTCTACAGTGACCAGGCACAACATATCTATCTACAGATTCAAAAGGTATGACATATTCTTATGTGTAGTTGGATATTGTTGTCTTCATGAGATATGGTTATGGGATTTTGAGGTTTTTCCCTAGAGAGGGTGTTGGTTGTATGACACTTTTGGTATGAGCTAGATCTACATAAATATGACACTGGTATGTTGGTATTATTCATTGGTTCATCTTGTTGATTCAAGTGTTGAGACTTAGTTGTATTTCTTGGTACATGGTTGAGGGTTTTGGTTGTGAAGTGGTTGTGAAGTTGTTTGTATGGTGTGAGGTTGCATATAAATAAGGGTTTGATGTCTAGTCCATGTGAGGACTATTACACTTGTTTATGATTACACACACATGTATGCCACATGACTAGAGAGGCATAACTGCATTTTGTTAAGGAATGTATAAGATTATGTATGCACAGAGCCCAACTATAGATAAGACACAATGACATGTTGCATGTTTATTTGATAGAGGCAACAAAGTGTCTGAGTTTCATAAAAAATGAAAAACCTATATTTCTGAAGGTGTATGCAGGATACAATATAGACATGCCATGTACATACGCAGGTTGCAGTATAGACATGGCACGTACATACGTGAGCTACAACATATGCAGGTCGTGTACATGTTGGTATAGGATGAATTCTGGTACAAAATTGATTACAAGCTATTGGTACAAGTTGGTTAAAGATTGTTGGCATAGATTGGTATATGTTTACAATGGTATATATCACAGTGACAATGTGGCAGTGGTTTCATCATTTCACTTATATTTCAGGGCGACAAGATGGGGAAATGATAGGTGGTTGTAGACACCTTTCGGTTGTAGCCGAAGAACATAGGGGGTTGTAGCCTCCTTCTGGTTCTAGCTAGAGAATTGGGGAGTTGAAGCTTCCCTCAAGTTGTATCCTGGAAATATAGGGGGTCAGAGCCTCCTTCTAGTTGCAGTGTGAGAACAAAGGAAATTGGTGCTTCCAATGAATGTAATTCTTAAAGACACATAAGAAAAAACATTCAATGGTTTTCTCCTGCATTGGGTTTCCACGTAAAAATATTGGTGTGATGTTTATGCGTATGATTGTTCATTGTTCATGGTTTATTTAATATGCACTTATTAAATTATAATGGTATATTGATAATAAAGATAAATAACACTTACATATTGTGGTTAAAAGGATTAAAAAACTCTTTTACTGATTCATCCCCCCACTCAGTAATCCAACAAAAATTACACAAGAAGTTGCATAGTCTTCCATGGATCTCATAATTGTACTCAGGTAGAGCTCACAAACCAATACATGAAGCTTACATAACCAACCTTCTTCATACATCCATAGAAAACATTCCCACCTTCAAAATGATTCATGGTATGAGATCAACCTTCATATAGACAACTCTAGACACAAAGATGATCCAGAGAAGAAGGAAACCTATAGAATCACTTGCCCCAAAAAGATGCAATACAAAACCGCATTAAACCATCACCTACCACAATGTCAACAACAACATGACATTTTTTTTGGTCTTGACCAATGATAGAAATAGAGCATTCCTCCAATAAGATTTCAAAAAATGTGATTTAAAATAAACAATTAAATAAACATTTTAATTTGAATAATTTGAACTTTGATTATACCATGGTGAATTTGAAAAATATTATAGTATGGACTAACCTAATAAAAAAACAATATTCTCTACCTAAGTGATGAGGACTAATAAGAGAATATAATAAAACAACAAATTTATAAGTTGTGTTTATAAAGTAAAGGTCATTGTAGAGGCACAATGAAGTGCATTGAATCCACTACAATGGATGGGTGTATGACTAAGATGACTTGTTATTTGGCTGCAGATAATTTTTTTTTTTCTCCTATTTATCTTTATCTATTTTTTATTATTTTAACTAATCATGGGATACCCTCTATTATTCTTTCTTCCAGGGTTGGAAGTTGACAAGAAAAATACTCATCATAGGGTGTTTTGTCCATCAAATAAAACATAAAATTTTATTGAGTCGTCTCTCTAAATGGTCAAGTGATTAGCTGGAATACATTTTCTATGATTAACATTTTGATAAAGTTTTATTAGTTTTTGTTAAGGTAATAGTAGGTAGGTGAAAAATAAATGAAATTTACTTTGCCCGTGACCCGCGATATTTGATAGATCCCATTCATGAATCCCAATTTCCATGTAATAGTCAAGTTTCCAACCAATATTAAATGAAAGTTTCTTTGTCTGATATATTTGGTGGTGGTTATTGAGCATATTAACTCTCCCAACACAAAGCCACCCACCACCACCTGTGTGATTGAACTTACCTTCATTATTGGTTATGGCATGTTTGAGAAATCAACTACCAAATATCCTAGATCCCAAAGAACTAAGTCTCAACTCCCAAATTTCAAGTTTCTCACCTCTCAGCCTTTAGGTTCTCTCTACCATCCAAGTCTCTAACATTTTACTACCATTATTTCCACTGTCTCGCTAAAAATATGATGACAGACCTATTACCCCTCATATTTACATGGGTGGTAAACATGATATTGGACAAATTGATGAGATCATTCTAGCCTTCGAAAGGTTGGAATGTTGGTGGAGATTGCTTCAGGGGTGAACCCTTTTCTTCACGGATCTTCATCATTGAGGTCACATCCTAGTCACTTTCACTTAGTGTAGCAATGCCAACCTCTAACATGGTGATGCATTTACCCAGTTCCATTAATATTCATGTCATTTCCATAGTTTTACCTAGGTAAATTGTTTATTGCAAGCATATTATAACTTTTTCCTTGGTAAAATCCCCTTCCTACATACATTTTCACCACTTCTCACCATATTACCAAGTTGATTTATGTATCACATCACTCCTTGACATTTTCCCTAGGGAAAACCCTCAATTACACATACATTCCACTTCATTCCATCTCCTAGGAGGAACATGAAATAATCATCTTAAAATTCCTAAGTCTTACCTTATAATAACTTCTTGATTCTTATATTCCAGTGTGAACACACTAACTGGTTTGGGATATTTTAACTAAAATTTTAAAATCCTAAACCTTAGGTTTAGTGCCTAAGTATTGGTTTATTATCACTTTATTGTTCTAATTCTTCATTGGGAACTTTTCCCTAAGTTTCACTTTCTAATTAGTCATTAGGAGTTGTAACTTAAAGTACATGTCGTACACATGAGACTAGGCACTCCCCCTTTTGACATGTATTGAAGTGAAATACTAGCATATTAATAATTAAATGTTATAATTGTCCATTGAAGCTTAATTCCTTAAGTTTTTTTCCTAAATTCACTAGGGAACCATAACCTTATGTCCATGGGGTACACAACTTAAGTAGTACTTCCCCCTTTGGCACATATATTGAGGCAAAAACACATGACAAAAAGCCAATTCTCCCTAGCCTTATAATATCCTTGTTCACATGTGATAACCTTTTCATGATACATATTTATCCTTTGACCCAAATTTTGAGGATTTATTTTGTCTTCATGTTTAACTAGGAACTTCTTATCCACATGCCCTAGTTCCCTAGGGTTTTAGTCTTCTACCTGATCCATCCAAGTCATCCACCCTATCCACTCATGCACACATCCATAGGTGGTGCACTCCACTATGAAGACTTACCCGCTTCTTACATAACCTTGTTGACACCTTGCACACATATGAAGTGACTAGTGATGGTTTGCCTTGGTCAAAGGGCACCCATTTGCACACATTTTGACGAGATCTCATGGATTTGATGAAGACCCATTTGTAAAAGTGTCAAGGGCGCTCCTTCTAGGGTGAGAATTTCAAGGTTGACTTGGTCAAAGTGGACACAAATGAACATTCTTTGAGGGTGCACTCATTCTCTCTCTTCTAGGGAAAATTCATGCATGGTGAAGGTTTAAATGTGAACACAAAGCACAATTCTATGTGTTTATTTTAGTCAAAGTGGTCCAAAACTCACAAGTACCAAGGGCACACTTGCTAAAGGATTATTTTAGAGTTTTCTTGGTCAAAGGGATTCTACAAAGAGCACTCTAGCATTACACTTGGAATTGGAATACATTTCTAGAAGAGTGCCCTCATAAATAAAGCTTTACGCATGGAAAACCATTCATTTCCTTGGAATTTCTCCCTCCTCAAATAAAATTACTATTTGGAGGTGGTTATTTCTAGGAAAATGCCTTCATCATGGAATTTCACACTTGGAATTCATGTACACATATTGGAAATACGCCCTACCTATTTGGCCAAGCCCTTTATTATTATTTTTCACACGAGGGAGATAAGTGGCATCCAAATTTTACCTTTGTATGAAGATAAGGGTGGAAGAACGTGACATGTGGCACTAGAATAGTCTAGGACATTGTATCCAAGCACTTTTATATGGGCTCTTAACCTAATTTGCCCACTTAGGTAGTTGTTGTAAATATTTTAGTATTTTTTCTTGGAGAATCTCACGAGGAAGTAATATTTATTTGAAGAGGAGTTAGAGCTCAAATATATATAAGGATTTTCTCTATCCATTTGTAAGATGGATTGGATTAGTGGAGAATAATGGGAAGAATCTTATCTCACCTTTGTAAAGATATTGTGTAAACTTGTCTATTCTTTAATGTTTGTTCAAGGCAATAGTGAAAGAAGGTTTGATATTGAAATTCTTCTAATCTGGATTGGATCATGATATTAGATGTCATCTATCTCGATGCTTTCATAGTGGAAAAAACTAGAGGAATCAACTTGCAAGGTCATTTTAATGATAGATCCTATTTTGGAAAATTAGGGTTTGAAACCTTTCGAAGCAATTTTGAGGCATCAAACGACATTTTTGGGGGTCAAAAATTTCCTAGCTTTAGTTGGAATTCCTTGATGCTATTATACACATCAATACCTTTCCAACGGTGCAAAAATTGCATCAATCATATCTCATATGAAAAAGTTATGCCTCTCCCAAGTTAACCTATTGTGTTGACCACCATGGTACGAGTGGATGCCACATCATCCCCCATTACTCACACATGTGAGTCTAGCCACGTATCAAATTTCAATAGGATTCTATAACTTCCAAAACATTATCACAATTGAGGGTTGAGGAAGTCAAAACCCTAACCCTAGATGGCTATCAGGTGATGTTAAATATCGAGCCACTAGGAGGAGAAGGGGTTCCCTTCTTTAACATTGTATTTGTTCCATAGTTGAGCAAAGAACCCGGGAGTGGTATTTTGAGAGCATAACAGAGAAGGAGAAATTATTTAGAAACCATACATGCCAAAATATCAAAGGAAAATCCATGGAGAGTGCCTCTTTCTTTGTACTTCCAGTTGATGAAAAGAGAGCATAGTGGCCTCACCTTGTAGCCGAGTTTTTCCCTTTATTGGGTTTCCCAAGTTATAACTTGTGTTTACTTGTGGATGGTGTGTGGATATTTATTTAGGTTCTCTTTTTTTATCGCATTTAAGCTATTCCATACATTTTAGGAAGAATATCAATAATTAAAGAATTCTAAGATCTAAAAGAAATTATCCTTCACATTACAAATTTTAGTATTTTATTAGATCTGTTGTGACGAACTATCCAATGGAATATCCATGGCAGTTTACAGATCATCTTCATTGAGGAAGGAGATATTACAAAGAAAACAATGCAAGTGAGGTATGACTTGTGATCTATTTCATTTCTTTGTGAAGTTTTAGGCTAGATATATTATATTGGGGATGAATATCTTAAGGTTTTACTTCCTTACCCTAGGTTTAGTTTGAAATTTTGAGTTTATAATACTTAGGTTAATTTCTTTAGGATTAGTCTCCTTGTGACTATTTCATAGTTTAGGTTTCTTAGTTTGATTCTCACCAAACAATCTTCCAAGATGTGTGGGGACTTTAAACATTAAAGTTAAGAGGAAAAATACTCAAGGGTATCTTAGACCGCATAGCCCAAGCAAGATAGGAATTGGTCTCCCATTCATTCATCACCCAAACCCATATTTTACATTTGCATAATTTTTCCATCACAATTGTGGCTAGGTTCTGTTTACTCCCACTCCTACTACATGAAGTGAGCCAAGTTAACCTATAAGGAATCCCCCTTGACTAGGAAATTTTCCCGAGTCTAAAGTATATGGGAGAGTTGGTGAGGTGACAATGACCAACCTCCCGAGTTCCATAAGGCTAGCACCCATCTTCGGGACTTTGAGAAAAGGTACTAGTTTGTGTGGTAACAAGGCACTTTCAGATACAAGATCTAGAAGCTAAATTTGGAGGACTCAACCTTTAATTCCATTGTTATCGATAGCCACTAGCCTGTTAAATTATGTTGATAGGCCCTTTTAGATACATGTATTAGAAGCTAAAGTTGAAACTTGAAGGTACATTTGGAAAAGGCAAATGACATGCCTAAAGGCTGAGGCCACCAATGGTTTACATGACTAGGAATTAGCCACTAATTTGTGTGAAAAGGGTGGGCCATGAGATCTATCAACTACAATTAATTACAATCAATTTGACATTCTAAAGTTGTAACTAATGCCTTGGGGCTGGATGGATGTTTGTTTTTTTGTGGTTAAAAAAGATCACTAAGTGGCCAAAGCTTTCTCTAAAGTCCATGATTATCTTTAGGTTTCAATTCCAAGGTCCACCACTATCTTGGGTTTAAATTTGACTACCATTGTTGAAGATGGTGAGATTTTTTCATTGAGCCCTTGTGTAGCAGTGTTAAATGGTGCGGAGAATTGGGCAATTGGTAAATTAAAAGAGCAAGATTCCCACATGTCTGCCCTCCTTTTTGTTTTTGTTGTTTTTATTTGTATGAAATATAAGTTTTGTGGCATTAAATTTTAACTTAATAGTACATTGAATTTTTTTTGTTCTTTTTCCTTGGAAAATACATCCCCGAGAAACTCCCAAGCACTTCCCCTCATTATAAGGATGGTGTAAAGAACCAATCTGGTTCTTATGAATGTTATCCATCATAAATGGGATACATAATTGTAATCCATATTGGAAAAGAAAATATATTGAATAAGAATTTATATAATGAGATAGATAGATTAAATAATGAATAGATGAGATGATTACAATGACCCTCATGGAAGTATACATATAAGCATTGACTGGCCACGAGATGAAAAGGTATGTCGCTTTCCCTTTCATTAATTAACCATTAATTATTATTGTAGTTAATATTATTATTATTATGTAGTATATATATATTAACCATATATATATATATATTGTATGTAACATAAAGATACAATTTCCAACCTTTCTATCTAGTTTACTCCTCATTTCCTTTGGAACGTGAACATAGGCATCACAACCAAATACCTTGAGATGTGTAAGAGAGGGTTTCTCACTAGTCCATACCTCGTGTGGAGTCTTATCATCCATCGTTGATGAGGGTGATCGATTGGCCAAGTAACATGTAGCACCCACTGCCTCTGCCCAATATTCTTGTCCTAACCCGATGCCATTGAGTATGCTCCTTGATTTTTCCATCAATGTCTCGTTCATCCTTTCTTCAACTCCATTCCGCTGAGGTGTGTATGGAGTAGTATTCTGCCTTGCTATACCACACTTCTTACAAAATTATTCGAATTCATTTCCACAAAATTCTCCACCATTATCCGTCCTTAACACCTTAACTCTTTTCTTTGTCTCATTCTCCACAAGATCCTTCAACTCTTTAAATCTGTCAAAGACTTCAGATTTCTTCTCGAGGAAATAAACCCATGCATTCCTTGAGAAGTCATCTATAAATGAGACACAATACACAAATTTTCCTAGTGATGGAACCGACATAAGTCCAAACACATCTTTGTGCACCAACTATAAAATCCTCTCTGCCCTCATGCACCAGAGGGGAATCTTACTAGATTTTTCTTACTATATACACAATTTTCACATAAATCAAAATCCATAGAGTAGTTAGATATACCTTCAACCATACCTTTACCGTGTAGTACTCAAAATCCCTTCTCTCTGATATTTCCCAGTCTTGATGCCACGACATAGTATTTTATCTAGAGACTATAGGATTTCTTTCTTCTTCAGCTCCAATCTCAAGAAAAATGGAGCTATTGCACCCATCACTAATAATTCTTCCTAGCAGCTTATACATGGTTCCAATCCGAACTCCCTTCAGCAACACCATTTCTCCCTGATCCATGCTGCAGGTTTCTTTCTCAAACACTATTTTTACCCTTTCATCGTCCATTTGGCTTACATAAATCATTTTTTTGGCCAATATTGGGATGTCCAGAACACCAGGGAGTGCTCTAATCCTTACATCCACGAGACTTGAATTTTCCTGATCTTATGATTTTGGTTGTTGATTCATCACCTAGGAAAACATGACCTCCATCATACCTTTCATATTCTCAAAACCATTCCCTGCGAGGAGTCATATGAAAGGATGCACCTGAGTCGAGCATCCATGCCTCATGATATTCATGTGTACTTGAAGAAGCGAAGTACACATCTCCTCCTTCATCCACAAAGGTTTTTTCATCTGTATAAGGAGCATCTTCAGATCCCTCCCCTCTATCAACACTTTTGGATCTACATTGTTTCTTGTAGTGCCCTTCTTTTCCACATCTCCAACATACCTTTAATTTTATTTTGGGAGATTTATATCTTCCCTTAAATTTAGATCTCCCACTTGAGGACTGGTATATATTTCTTTCCTAAGAGTGTCCTCTTGCAAATAAGGTATCCGTGCTCTGGCTTTCCATATTTTTCCGCCTCATCTCCTCCGACAACAAGGATGAGACCACATCATTGAAAGTTAAAGTGATTGAATTAATACCTATGGCCACAACTAGACTATCCCACGAGTCTGGTAAATAGTGAAATAAACTAATACACTTATATTCATCAGAAATATTAATATCAACATATAATAACTAACTTAACACAGTATTGAAGGCGTTCAGATGCTCTGTCACCAAGTCTCCATCTTTCATCTTGAAGTTATATAGCTTCTTCCATAAGATTTTTTTTTTAACCAGGGACTTAGATTGATACAAATAGCCTAACTTATCCCATAATGCCTTGGTCATATCTTCCCTTGACACATTCAACAATATTGAGTCCGAGAGACACAATTGGATTGTGCTCTTTACCTTCCGATCCAACTTTGCACAGTCTTCTGTTGACATTCCTATAGGTGTTGTACCTGTATCCACATCAATCCATTGATCATTTTACACCAATAGGTCTTCTATATTGAGCTTCCATAGCTCAAAAATTTTCCCATTAAATTTATCGATCTTTTGTTGACATTCCTGTAGGTGTTGTACCTATATACACTTCATTCCATTGATATTTTTACACCAATAGTTCTTCCATATTGAGCTTCCACAACTCAAAACATTTCCCATTAAATTTCTCGATCTCTATTTTTGATCTGCTCGCCATTTCTTTTCACCTGAAGAATTGATACCGTAGATCTTCCATTGTAACAAGGTTTATCAAAGACCCGAGCCAAACTGTTAGCCACAAAAGCGTCCCCCTAAAGCCAATAATTGATCTGATACTAAACGTAGATTTTATCCGTGTGCAATTACTTACTGCAAATAGATTCTTAATAAAAAAACAAAAAAGATACAATGACACACACACACACACATTACACAGATATTTTATCTTGGAAAACCAACAACCTGTTTAGAGCTGCACCTCTAATTCTTGATTCATCATCTATCTTCATTGTTTACAATACAATACAATATATATATATATATATATATATATATATATATATATATATATATATATATGATCCCGCAACATCTAAAACCCCTAAAACATTGACCTAGATTAGTCAACAACCCTAATTCCTTAACCAAAATCAGAAAACCGTCGATGAAAACCATGTGCCAAAAACCACTAAACAATGGATGCAAAAACTGCCATTTTTTTTTTTTCGAGGGCGCTACCCCTGCCCCCATATGACCTCCTTGACAGTGGGGCTCCACCCCCCTAACAGTAGGGATCCACCCCCCTATGACTCCCCCGACACTCGACACAACATGGACACTAGGTTTGGTTGTGCAAAGAATATAACATATACCCAACATTTATCACATTGCTAAAGAGTGATCTACCAAATCTTATTTGTACTTGTTGCATTGCACACCGTGAGGCACTTGTAACATCAGATGCTTCAAAGAAGAGATCATCATTTTTGTATATTTAGAAATAACAAACAAAGTGTACTCATGGGTTGTGTTATCACTCAAACTCTTGCTTAGATGTAAAAGTCCTAATGACAACAAGAGAGCCTACAATCAACTATCAAGCAAGCCACACATTGTCACCTTAGTGGGCTTGCCTATCACTTTAGACTAAGGAGGGGAAAGATTCCTAGTTTAGGGGGTATCCCTAAGGTGAATCTAACTAATTACATAGATGTGGGAGGTCAATTAGATTATATTGAACTACAAATGTGATTAACCAAGCAATCAAATTGCCTTAAGTTAGAGAATGTGATAAAGCATTGCAAAATTTTGTATGATCAATCACCAATGATACACAAGTTTTCAAGTGAAATGAGAGTTAACTATGCACTCATGTATAAAAGTGTTGGGAATGACTTAAAATGAGTGTGTCAATGATAGATAACCATGTTAGAGGTCAATTTTTCTTATCACCACATTGATATGTATCAAGAATGCTCAAATGTAACAATAACCAACAAATGTAATATGAACCATGACTTTTACATATGTTCTTTCTAGATTTGCAAATTGACCATGGAACTACCAAGAATGTGTGAAATCGAATGGTTAAGCAGTGAGTAATTTTCCACAATCATATCACAAATAATGTTGATATTATCATCAACAAGAATTTGTAAACCTAATTTAATTCAATAACATTCATGTCCAAGCAATATTAATTTCTCTTAGATATTGACTTAAGATCAAACCATAACACATTTGGATAATAATAATCAAAGTGCAAGACTGCTTGAGTTGAGAAATGTCACCTATCAACATCACCACATGATTAGAGGAGATTGTTAGGTGCTATGATTATGAAATTTAGAAAATGTTATGAGAGTTATTCAAGCATAAATGATCACTTGATCATTGAAATGAAAACTTATAACAATCGCACATTCAAATTGAAGTATGTCAATTAGCCAATCAGCACTTAGGTGCATTTAGCATTAAATGAGTTAGCTTAAATTATGTTCATGACTCCTTACTTGCCACAGATTAGGACAACAATATTTCTTAACGTAAACAATGTTCATATCAAGTCCTTAAGCACATTTATTAATGAGTGAAATGTAGGCTCATTTAGTAAGTCATTTAAGCGTGTTAAGCATCGATTTGACCATTAGAAATGTGTATAGCATGAATCAATTTAAATACTCCAAGATTGATACTCACATCAACATATTCTAGCCACGAAAAATGAGACGTCAAGTCCTTAAGGTAGCACATTCGAGCATATCTTGCATTATTTAACCTTTAAGTTTATTTAGAACATGAATCAAGTGAGATGTGTAGAGTTATAAACCCATATCCATGTATTCCTACAAAGAAAATAAAACATCGAGTTCTTAGATCAACAATCATGCATCGCTTAAGTAATTAAGAGCATTCAAACCAAGGATCCAAAGGTGTTTTGAGAATAAAACCTCATTAACACAGATTTCCAGCAAAGACTTACTCAAATCAAGTGAGACGTTAAGGCGTATTAAGCAAGTCGTTGCAAAATATTAGCCATCGATTTAGTGTATTCAAGGGTTTAGATTATTAATTGCATGAAACGTTGAAGTTTAAGTGCTATAAACCTTCAACAACTCATTAAACTTCAAATCATCAAACCATTAAGCTCTCTTTGTCATCGTTTGAGTCCAATTAGGGTGATTACACATGAATTTAATAAAATATTAGAGATCCAATGTATCTCAACTCACAATCAATATGTTTCTAGCACTTAGGTACAATGAAATAGACTCAAATAAAGAGATTTAGCTTGATATATGCATATTTAAGTTTATGTAGTGATTTACTTAGGTATATCCCAAAAAGATTAACTTTAAAACCCAAGATCCAAGTATATTTACTAGTTAATTGCTTGCTGAATGCATGAACTAGTAACAACTTGCAAAATGTTAGTAGATCTAACTTGTGAAGCAAACAATTTGCACCATTGTTCAAGTATATGCTAGATCTAAATAAGATTAGCCATAAGACTTGAAATAACAATTTATATATAAAGAAATGAGACTTTGAAACCCTATATTGCAAGATAACCAAATTTAAAAGGAGAAGATTTAGAAGTTTTGTCTAAAATATTAAAGTGATTAGACCAACATAAATTAAAGTGATTAGATGAGTGCCTACCTCACTTGGGCTATAGGGAACACTTGTTTAGCTTGAAGGGTTATTTAATTGGTCTAATGTGTTGAAGTCACATACACCATTCAAGGATTTCCTTGTGAGCATCACCTAAGACACTTGAAATCCTTAAGTATGGTTGGGGAGGTTGGTCCTATGAGAATCAAAACTTAGTACTACAAGGTGAACTCTAAACCTATTCTAATGCAAGAGGGCATAACCTTAGGATGTCCAAACTCAATGCAATAAAATCTAAGTCTAAATGATGGCAATGAACAAGATAAGTAGAACTATACCTTAGTTGCCTTCTCAATGTGGAATTATTCCCTCTATGACCTTGTAGTAGCTCCTTCCTCTAGCATACTTGCAATAAACAAGATATCTTCCCATACAATACTAGAATAAACCCTCAAACAATATAGTATTGCACAATAACTTTGGCAAGGCAAGACAAGCTTCTTCCAATTATTCTCCAAGATACAAATGATCAGTGAGAGGTCTCTTATATATGAGAAAAACTCAACAACATCATGAATAAAATAATCACAGATCTAAAACCTTTGTGCCCAAAATAGTCATTCTCTAACAAAATAGAGAGGATATGGTCAAATACAATATAATAATATGGGTTGTTATGAAATAGCTCCTAAAAAATGTGTTGTATCTCCAATACCATGGTTTAAAATCACCATGAGTAATCAAATTGGTCCAAGAAGTGATGTGCCCATAAATATGTCAATTTTTTTTTTCCTGATTTTCTATTATGACCACATTTTGGAAATCTCGTGGTCATTTTGCATCTAATGGAATTAATCTGGTGGAATTTTGGGCACTGTGTCAAAATACAATTTCCCCTGAAGTTGTTTGCACTCAAAACATGTGCTCTAACCACCTCAACAACCTCAAGAAATGGTCCAAATGAGTGTAACAACCTCTCAACTAAATCCAACCATCATAACTATGTAATACGTGGATAAAAAGGTATAACAAACTCAACAAATCCACACATGTTGCAATATTCCTCCAAGAAGAAAAGTGCGCCCTCAAGAGGTGATCTAGGTGGCATGCGTGATGATGTGGAGTCCCTATCACACTATACATTGCATTTTCATGGATACCAATGCAATGAATTGTATCTCAATGAATGTACACATATCACAATGTTTATACACAAATACTAGTGTAGTGTCAAAAATCCCAAGGAAAATGGCATAGATCCCAATGCAGATATATATGTATGTATGCGGGTACATGGATCCCAAGATAGTATCATGGATCCCAATGAAATGTTATGGATCTCGAAGCAAGTACAAAAATATCCAGACATAGTACATAGATCCCAATGAATCGATGCAACCCCTGATGCATGTACATGGATCTCAATGCAAGGTGCCCACTCATAGTGGTGAGTCAAACCTTATTATACAAGTCATTAAGTAGTGCACAAGAAGTGATCTCTTCTAGCAACATCATAACATTAGTTTAATTTTAATATTTTCCTAAGTTTAACCATGGAGGACCAATCGTAATCCTTATTACTTGTGACAAATCCTAAGACAAAGAGGTATTTCCTACATCACTAGGGGTAGGTAAATGTGATGGATAATTTATAGAAGGGGGAAAGATAAACTTCATGAATAAAATTTCATAGTCATATATGATGTGTAGGTCTTCTTTGGCTAGGTTCCAAGAGTTAGGGGTCTTCTTTTACTTCCATAATGGCCTTCATGAGGGTGCGCTAGGCTTAGAGTTACCACCTTGGCACTTTGCTTTACTACCCTTGTAATATTTTACCTTTTTTCCTTTGATTTTCCTTTCTTTATTTCTTTGATTTCTTAGTCCTTTATTTAGATATACATTATTAAGCATAGGGCTTAGGGGTAAGGGCCTTTTAGTGAGGTGGCATAGCTCTAACATTATTATTTTTGGCTTTTGAATTTTTTTGTAGTTGCTACTACCTCAATCACTTTCGTTCTTTTTCCGTTGAAGGTTCTTACACATGGGTCTTCATTTCCTAGCTTAGGACCTAGATGGATGACTTATGATAAGTTAACCATGAGTGGGGAAATATGATGTATGGAATGAAAGTGAGAAGGAGAGATGGAAAGCGTTAAGTATGGTTAGGATATGGAATACGCTACCCCAACTATATATCTAGTAGTACAACTTGAACCAAGACATGACAACACTTATTTAAAGGAAAATTATGTTCCCCATGGTGTAATGAGGAAAACAATAAAATTGTTAAAGTTATGAAGTGTTACTAGATCACACTTAATGTTTACCATGTTCAGGACCAAATAAAAACCCTCACACCATATCTAAGAAAGAAACCATACATGAAACCATAAGAGAACAACTGAAGTAAACAAGCTAAACCAAGAGAACATGGCACCATATGTCTAAAAGCATAATGTACCATCTGTAAGTGCCTGTATCATCTGAGATGTAAGAGATATGATTTGATATACCATGGTTGAGGCATCTGAAATAATTGAGGAGAATTGATGTGAGGTAAGATCATCATATGTCTAAAGGAGAATTGGAAGAACAAGTATGAGTTTGTATGACATGAGCAAGAGAGCTCATGCAAGCTAGATCACCACACCCCTAAGAGGGTGGATCTAGAAGTAGTTACCCCCGAGGGGGAAATATTTGGCTCCTACTTGGGACATGCACTCTTAAAGTAAGAGTGTATGAGAATTCCAAAATTTATACTAAATCTACAATCTACACACATCTAATCTTGACCAAAGTATCAATAATAGTTAATTAGGGCGAATCTACCACCTTGGTAAACTACTACATAAATAATGTTTTTTCTAAGTCTAAGCATGTAATTGTTCTAAGACAATGCTAAAAAATAAATCATTCTAAGGTATTATAAGGCAATCAAATTCAAGAAAAGAAAATCAAGCAATCAAAACAAGCAATGCAAGAAAGGAAGGCACTCAAATGAACTAAGCTACTGCTAAAAAAGAGCTAATTCTTTCCTACTCCTACAAGCTAACTAGGCACTAGGCATGCTAGGTGAAATCATACAGCCAGTGCAACCACTTGATGAGATCATCATCACCTTGAATCTTTGCCTTGTGTTTGGTTGCAAGCCAAAACAAAGACACATCCTTCATTAATAAAGAATATGTTGGAATCCCCTTGAGAACTTGACCAAAATATGAAGTAGGCTCCTGAATAATAACACCCAAACCATGTCAAGGTTGGAACACAGTACTGCAAGCTTCTTATATCCAATGAAAAATGGGGCTAATGTAACAATCTTCTTTAACGCAAGCATGGGACAACCCATCACCATGAATCTTCAAGTCCTGAAAGAAAATTGATTTTAAAGGTGGCTCCAACTCAAATCTGCAATGAAGTTGTTGCTTTTCTTTGTTACCCTCACCATCAATATCATAAATGGGATCCCCCTAAAAATAAAAATAAAACTTATATCCCATCCATGTCATCCAATGTGGAAAATATCATCGAAGTTTTCAATATTAGGGTCATCATTTTCTTCATGGAAAGAGGGAAAATCCACGGATTCTTCTACAAGCACTTCCCTTTCAAAATTATCAAAGGATGCATCACAAGGTTTAAAATTTTGAAAAAGGGTGCAAGTTAATCAAAACCTTATCTTCATGTGGATGGGGATCAAATACGTGATTGTTATTATCATTATATCATATCTTTCTAACTTCATCTTCAACATCTTCTCATGTTGTCAATGTTATTTGGATTACGTTGTTTTCTACGTTCTAATGAACTTATTTCATATATTGATTTTTTGCTTTGAATATTGATGGTAAATTAAAGCACTTATTTCACACGTGGAACACATTTGAGTAATTAGTGAATATGGAATTGAAAAAACAGTTACATAAGTATTTTCTTGGTTCAACATCACATTGATAAAATACTTGATGGTTGCCAATGGTTCATAATTCTATAAATCCGGTATAATTGAGCACTTGTTGTAGTGATTCACCTTTCAATTTGTCATTGTGATTTTATCAATCATTACCAACACTCTAACACAAGCTTATGGTTAATGGTAATTCGCATTTCCATTGGGAAACTTGTGTTATAATTGTATTAATCATACAACCACTTCACATGTTTTCTTTGATTCTCACACCTTAAGGAAAATATGATTGTTTGGTTAATAACACACATAATCAATCTAAGCTAATTAATGTCCCACATCTACATGATTTATCCAGATTGACCTTTAAGGATACTCCCCTAGAATAGGATTCCCCTTTTCCTTAGTTTGAAGTGTGGGGCAAGGCCAACCAAGGTGATAGTGGGTGGCGTGCTTGATGGTTGCCTCTAGGCTCTCCAATTGTGGTTAGGAATTTTTCATCTAGCGAGATTTTGAGTAGTAACAGGTTGGAAATTCAACAAAGATAAATAATGGAATTAGAATCCTTACAAGTTATTCAAATCCACAGGATTATATGGCTATCTAGGGACCAAGTAGTTGAAATACTTGTTACATTGATGCCTGCTATTTTGAGCTTGTGGAAGAAAGAAAGAACTCTGGTGTCCTAAGGAAAGGATTTTCTTAGTTTAATTCTTTTTGAATGTACTTGTTGATATTTTCACGGAGTTGAATAATTTAAACAAACAATTCCAAGAAAATGATGTGGATTTCACATCACTTGGAATAACTATTGACCATTTGTTAAATACTCTTAAAAAGATATTTCAATATCCCAAATTCTTTTGCAGAAAGTGCAGTACATCTTACTAAATTCTTGGAAGACTTTAGAGATGGATTCCTTGAAAATGTCGACAAAGAGGGGACTACCCATAGGTATGATTTGTTGTATATTCCACTCCATGATGAGTAAATGTCACAACCAATGGCGACTTGCATCGATGGATCCCATGAGAGTGACATACAACTTACAAGGATTTAAATGTCGAAGCATTGGTTGAGAGATTTAATTCAATATATCCAAATATTCATCTCTTTAATGAAGTGAGGTTGTTTAGTCTTGGACATTATCTGACATATATTTATGTGAGAGAAACTAATGCAAAGAATTTCCTTGAAATTTGCAACATAAAACATGCAATGAAGGTGAAAATGTAGCATTGTTTGACATCACAACTTGTAAAAGAGAGCTATAAAAATTTATTGATATGCTCATTTAAACAGAGAAAGGTTCTTGATGAAAGATGCATGGAAATTATTTTCTTGAACAAAATATTAACATTCTAGGCTAACTCTCCTCTAACACAAGGGGGGTTTCCCTAAGAAAGCGTATTATAAATTTAAAATGAAGATGGGTGGGTGGACAAAGACTAGTGCCTATTCAAATTATGGCAAATGGAGTCAAAGAATAAAACTAGGAGGGTTGTTTTCTTTGAAATAAGGACATGAAAGAGATAATATAAGCAAACTATAGATGCTCTTATATTGTTGTCCACAAATGCATAATATTAACTCGAGGAACCCTAATGAAGGAGGACCTCCAAACATGTGTAAGGGTGTGCCTATCAATGGAAAATGTAAATTTATAACCAACTCTAATTAAGAAGGATGATACACCATTACCATTTCTGGAAACAAGCACAAATATATCAAGATGGAAATAACATGGAAATAACCCACAATTAAGCACTTCTAAAAGGGAACAATATTACCCAAAACTTTAACCCTTCAAAAAATGTTTGTTGCAAGTAATTTCCAACATTCATATTCAACAAACTTAGTTCCAAAACATTGTCTCACAATAAAAACACTTAGATTTGATTTCCTTGAAAAATTTATTAAGCTTAGCTCCAATGGGAATCTCCCAAAATCCAATTAGTTACATATGATGGTTTCATCATCAAGTACAACAATCTCAGTCAACCAACACAAAGTTTACATCTATTAACACCAATCAAATATGAAATAATAATTATATAGCATCTTTAACCATTATCAGAATATCAAATGGATCACCTTAGTTATATAGGGTAGACCTCCAAATCAAGCACATAATCTAGGTCAAGAAAATGGAACACTACTTACTACCCCCTTTGAGAAATTCCATCTCAAATTTACTATGCAAGCAAAAGGGAAACTTAAGGTGCAGTAAATCACAAACTTACCTAGAATAATTCCAACACATCAACCACTTAGATCTCACATGGCCTTTATTTTCCAATGTGTTTAATCTCATATTTCTTACAACAAGCCTTATGAACAACATACTCCCTAGAGTATAAATTTAATTACAATAAGAGATCAACCTTTCATATCAATACCTTAAGCATCCGTTAAAATATTATAATGGTTTGAGACTTTATAACAATGCAAATTTAACATTCTAGTTTCAAAAAGAGTTCAATCCCTTTCACCATAATCACAAGTGTCGTCTCATTTCAACATCGTAATTGCACCAATTAAAGCATCAAAATGCATAATTTCACTAGGCTGCATGCCCAAACTATGCAACAAGCACATACTTTCTTGCTCCAATAATAATCAAACATCTTCATAAGTAATACTCTTATTATATTTTATTTGGTATTATGATACTACTACAACTACTCACCATAATATTCCTCTAATGCAATCAAGATTCCAATCATTTTACCACAATGCCACCCTGGCCAATTATGCAATACATATCATGGCTCGTTCAAATACCATTATTAAATATGTGGCATAGCATTGTCACGCCTTACCAGGAAAGTCCTCATTGACACTTGAAATGATACAAAATGATGTTTAGCTTTTCCCCATATCTCTATATTATCCAACATAGGCCAAAAAGTCATTTATACTTTCATAATTGGGAGCATACTATTCATGGGTAATGCCTCTTAATAAATGCTCACTAAGAGATGCCAAAAACCAACTACCATAATATACGTGAAACATCATATAATATACTCAACATACACTTATCATATGCACCCTCATCACATATCCAACCATGGTAATCTAGGTAACATTTCACATATTCTAGACCTTGTCAAAGATGGATGGTTAACTAGTTGATTTAAAACCCAACAACTAAAGGAAGATAGAGAAAACAACATGTATGGAGGGAAACCATACATCAAGAGAAAATAACAACATACTAAATTTTCATAGTAGCTCAAACACTTATAATTTTACCAAATCATATGTTTATAGTGCCAACAAGAGTTTAATATGGTTCTTCTAAAACTAGTTGCATCCATAAGATTTTCCCAAGAGCCCTGACCATTTACCCACCACAACATTGGTAGCTCATTGAGGTTTATACATCACTTGCCTATTAAAAACATATGAGCTACATGACATAAATTCTATGGGAAAAACATTGCCCAAGCAATTAATAAATGAAACAATGAATTTCAAACACTAGTGTTGCTACCCACAACTTGGACGTCTAGAATTCCTTAAAAGAATCACCAATATAATAGAAAAAACACATGATACTATGGTTGTTATATTTATATTTATACCAAATCATGCATCATACTCAAGCTAGTATATGTTAGCTTAAGCAAGTTTAACACAAGTTACCAACAACACAATATAAGTCACAAATTTATGCTTACAAAAATTGTATTCAAAACTTTCCCTTGCAAACACAAGTTATGTCAAGCTTATATCTATTTATATTAAGAAGATAACAGGTCCAATTATTAGTGGTGTTACCCCCTCTCACTTGGGGGTAACTAGAGGAGATCATGTCTCATATCCCACATTTGCAGACAATGACACAAATATGATGACCGACATTTTCCACAAACAACAACCCCTTAGATGCCTCCTCCTCATCATCACTCATCAGTATTCATCACACTTCAACTTATTCACTTGATTAGCATGGTTTATCCAATTATGGTAGTATATCATGCATGAGGTACATTAGTAATTTTTTCATATAAAGTGTTACATTTAATGCATTAGGAATTTATGTGAGGATCATGGGTTGAATTCAGATAATGAATCATGATGCTTGGAAGTTATTCGTTTTTCCTTGTTTCACCTTGGTGGCCATTACATGTGTCCTAGTAAAGGGTTGTCATTCTTAGGGAAAAGGGGTAATACTAGGAGGATTCGATAGTGGTAACGTACCACTCCCTTTAATACTTAACATATTCCATCTACTTTCCTCTCGTTTTCCTATATTCTATAAAGGGCTATTACATGTACACCGAAAAGGTTTGTGCCTTCTTTGTCCTATGAGAAGAAGGGGATAGAATGGTTGAGTTTGATGTCGTAGGTAAAAAAGAATAAAAATTCATGTTATAAAAGAAAGAATAAATAATGGGATGACAAATGAAAAATCAAAAGCCAAAGTTAGCTTGAGCTCTACCCCCTTGCTATTAGATGATCACACCTAGTCCTAATGCACTAAATGCATATCAAATTAAAATGGATTAATGCCAATAAAAAAACAAACACGTAAACCTGAAAAGGGGACTTGCAAAGAAACAAAAGAATATTAAAATGCAAGAAGGGGGTTTGGAATACACACTGTGAAAGAAAGGGTAACTCAAGCACCAATCACTCCCTCTACAAAGACGCTCATGGAGATGAACCCACACATGGACTTGCATGTCAATGACACCATGACCATAAAGTAAAACCCACACCATATCATTCACTTATACTTACACTTTAATGGGTTTCTTGGGAACTACTCCTCTACTTGGGTACTGGAACACCTAATAGGGTATTATGATGGTCCTCCCAAACCTAAACTTGGAAAATTGCATAAAATCTTAAGCTAATGTGAAGTTTGAAGAAGACACCTAATGTGGATTTCTTACATGGATTTGCATTAAATTGTGGCTTACTTTTTATGATTCTAATGACTTTGGTATCTTATAATGGTTGGAATTACTTGATTCTATGATATTTTCTTGATGATGGCCATGTTACAGATGATTTGATGCTTCTACCTTGGATATTGCACATTATATGGAGGTCATTGCACACTTGATGATGAGTGTTGGGTTGTATGATGACTTGGCCTACTTCTTGGCACCTCTTGGACTTGGGTCGTTGCACTTTTGTGATGAGACATTTCATATACATATTGATATGTCACTTGGGGGGTAGGAGGCCCAGACACTTGGATGTTGCATCCTATTGAGGATATTAGGGTTTGGATGGACCCCATTTCCCTTGATGATGATGATGCACCTCTTTGGATAGTTTATGGAGCCTTTCCTATGATGACATCATGCTTGAGGCTTGGGAAATTCCATATGTTGATGACGATGTCATGCTTGATGGTGACTTGATGCTAGCTTGGGTCGACCTAGCATTTATGACGCTGATTGGGAATCTTTTTTATGATGAGATGTGACCTTTTGATGAAGAGATGTGGCCCTTCATGATTATTTTCACCTTTTGGGGATTGATGTGACTTTTGGAGCTCTTGTACCCCTTGAGGAGATGATGTCACTGTATTTTGGCACCCTACACTCACATGTATGGCTTCTTTAGAGGACATTTTCATATTTTAACATTATATTTTCATTTTAGAGGCATTTTTTAGGGTCAAATTGAGACCTATCCACCTTGTATCAATGATTATTATGTTTTAGGGGTTTCTAAAGAGGTAAAGCACTAGGGTTTCCTCACATATATAGGCTAGCGCTTCCTCACTTGTAAATCATAACTCATCTTGTGGAGAACTACTACACTTATGTCTTATATTTCTTTATCATGATGGAGTACTTGTTCACACTTTTTGGAGAATGATCCAATGGATGCTTTGCAATGTTTTGTGGATTAATTTCCAGGGTTTCTTTCAAGTCAAATGACTTGAATAGTAATTGTTATTTTCAAATGTTGGATGGTTTATTCTTGATGTATTAAGTGATTACTTTATGAAAGTGGTGATTTCACATGTTATCTTGTTCCTCTTGGATAAAATTTGTTTTGAAACCATAAGGAATATTTGTAGTGGACTATCATCCATGTTATATTCATTTAAAGCTTGTTAAAGGACATAAGGGATTTTCTAGGGTTTGTAGTGGACTACCCTAGTCTTGCTCTTATAGGTTAATATTATAGGGTTTGTAGCGAACTACTCTAGGGGTTTGACCAAAATCCTTTTAGATCTCTTTCTAAACTATTTTAGAAGACATAGGATGGCCTCTTAGGGTTTGTAGTGGACTACCTTAAGTTGTCTCCCTAAAAGAATCAATACCAAGGGTTTGTAGTGGACTACCCTCAGGTTTGTTTCTTGAGTCTTTTCTTGCATTTTCTCTCCATAGAAGTTATATGTTAGACTCCATATGCCCAAGGAAGCTAGGCGACACTAATCTAATTCGCTTGCAAAGTGACTTTTGAAACCCTAATTTCACTCTCTCCTTGCCATCTTTTGCTAGTTTTAGGTCTAATTGCATTGCATCCTCATTTATTTGCCATTCCTAGCTTAGTGTCTTGCCTTATTTACCTAGAATCATCTTTAATATCATTTATTTTTTGATGTCCTATTCCCAAGAGTAGGCTAGCAGGGAGTGACTTAGTAGTCTATTTGTTCCTGTAGACTATAGTCAGGCACAAACAGAGAACAAGAGGAGAAATAAGGGAGAATTGATGGCTAAACGATGAATTAAGCCAAAAAAATAGGAAAAGTCACTTCAGCCTAAGTCAACGGAGAAATAGAATGAAAAAGTGTTAACGGGGGACTTAATTAATTAATTACTCAACTTAAGAGGAAAAGCGCCTAGCTTAAGTGAGGTTAATGGTGAATTAGATCGGGAAGAGTATAAAGGGAGGAATTCAACCTAATTCCTCATTATGCTATGTTATGATTTGATGTTGAGACAGTTCCCAGAGGAGGAGATTCAACTTCTAATGTTTTGTGGATTTCTGGAGGAAACCACCACCATTTATTGGTTTCGGTGTTGAGAGACACACCCTAGCCTATCAGAGATACCATCTAGATATTTTATCGGGTGATTAAGGAGTATTGAGTCTGCAGGGTTGTGCAACTCATCCAGTGAGGGTGCAAGTCAAAGGAAGGGTTTTTGTAGCTGCACGAGATCAGATCTTGTATTGTAGATCCCTTTCGACCCAGTTGAGATACAACTAGGGCGCATAGATTGAGCCACCTCCCATCAGATTCTGATGGTGGAATCTTTCTGGGTGCAACATTCAACCATCCAGGGCACGACTCTTGTGGAAGGACAATTAAGGTTATAGACAGAGTATCAGATCAGATCCGAGGAAACCCCTCCGACCCATTTCAACATTAGCCAAGACGATCATTTTGAGTCATGTTATTGCACAATTTGTAGCTAGGAGTAAAGGCTATAAGGTAGAAAGCCAAACTGGCATAACAGGAACCTATCCCGCCCAATGTCACCACGATGGGTAGATTCTTTCTCTTTAGGGAGGCTAGGCCTAGGGGAGACATCCCCGGTGACTTGGAGTTTTGAAAGGGAAAGGGATAAAGGACAAGGACAAATTCCCCTTTCACAAGTCACCACCCAAAAGATAGTCCCGGCTAAACAACCAATAATAAAGTAAATCCCCAATGAAGAACACATGCCTGCAACAAAGCAACAACAAACTAACATATGCAAGCTATATTTCAAAGGGTTAGTACTTCATAAGACTATCTGATAAATGTATATGAGCAATATAGAAATAAATGTTGACGAAGTCAATGTTTATTAATATCAATAAAAGATATGACACTCCACGAATAAATATTGGAACAATGTGGCATTCAAGGTAACCAATCAACACTTTATTCAATTAATGCCTAAACCACCATTCAATTGCTCTTAAAACAAGACGTTGCTGCATCAAAGATGGAATAACCAAAGATGACGTCAACAACTTAGGGTTAGTAGGTTAGGGTTAGTGTAGCTAGGGTTTCAATTCAAAAAGGTTGAGAGTGTTTTCAGATTCAATTCTACTTCAACGCTAGAGGTCTAAGATCAGTGCCTTGGGGTTAATGGAGTCAATCTAGTAGAGGACTCAAGGGTTGAAGGAGGATGGCTAAGGACTAGAGGGAAGATTTCTAAAGTGCTTCTATGGTAGGGCCTCAGAATCAAATCCCTAGGGGAGAGAGGCTCACTCCAGTGTTGCTAAAGCAAGGCCTCGTGCTCTCTCATCCTTCCTTAGGTTGACTTGGCAAAAACGACTAGCATGAAAGATAAATCAAGACAAGAGAGTGTAATGAGGGAGAGTGTTGCTACAACAAGGCTTTATCATCAAACCCTAGAAGAAAAATAGCCCTAGGTGTAGATAACCTAGGCCTGGGACATCTCCTCCTTCTTGACCTCTGGAAAGTACGGCTAGCACATAGGGAAGAAAAAGAGAAGAGTGTATCAAAGGCTAGGATCTTTTCCTTCTTCAATGGCTGAAAAGTTTCTCTTTTAGGGGACTTGAGACAAGGACCTACTTGTGTGCTTGTCACCTAGGGTTTTGATTCAACAAATTATAAATACATGTAAGAAAATAAGACTACAACCATTCAATCAAGAAGTTTTGTAGAAAAATACTTACAATTCATCAAGAAATAACGATGCAAACCCTAGTTGTAACACCTTCCTTCAAGAGAAACACCATAAAATGCCAAGAAATGCCTTCCTTCAACAAGTGCGCCTCACTAAACAAGAAAAATACCCAAGTAGGGCGCTAAAAATCAGACCTCACTAATGAGTGAGTGATTCTTCATGATAAAATGAGGCCAAAACTCCTCAATATATAGTGTATCAATGACCTAATTTACTTTTTAGGTCATAAAATGGCTGACAAGGCCATAATATCAAAAGTAATACTGTTTTACATTAAATGTTCATTTTAAAACCCTAACTGAGCAAAAGTAAGACGTCAAGCCCCATTGAGGGAGATGTTAGCCCCTTTTAGGGAAAATGCAGCACCAAAGAGCAAAACGTTAGCCCTCTTTGGGCCTCCCAATCATGCCACACATGCCAACTGCCCTGTCAAACTGTCACACGCTCAAGGTGATGTCATGAGATCCTAGGTGACGTCCTGGGCCATCCAGGGCAAACGTTTCACTGGAAGTGGGTCAATCCCCCTAGGCCGGGCTCTGCCAAAGTGCGTTTGATGAAACATCCTCTTCTTCTTCGGTGAAAAACTCTGATCAACCACCGTCCTGTCTTTGCCCCCTGATGGGGTCTCAACATCCATCTGGTGGGCTTTTCATCCCCATGGAGGTCCGAACTGATCATCTCCCCATGTGTACTGGTCCAAATGGTACTTGTCCGTCGGGCATGGTCCTGCACATCAAAAGCTACGCCCTCCATGGAATCATTAGTCACAGGGATCATAGCAATGTAAATCACATCTCATCATTAATATTATTAAACATATGCATAAAAACCCTGATACATCGGTCAATAGCTGAAAGACATTACAAAAACCTACAATACAAGATCAGAGAAAAATACAAGACATCTTATTGGGCTAGTATCCACAAGAAAAGGGAAGTCTCCAGGAAGGTTTCATCCAAACCATGTGAGTGAGGTGATGTGGCCAGGGGATGTCCAAACATGTGGGTGAAGTGAGAGCCACTGATGCATAGTGTTATCTGTGGGTGCCTTTGTAGAAGGCGAGATGTACCTGTCATGGATGCAATTTTTCCAAGCTCGTTCTTGCCTTTATTCTTTTCTTTTATTTTCTTTTTCTTCTTCTTTTTCTTTTTGTTCAAGGGCTAACCAGAGGACACTACCTTGGCATGGTGACCAGAGCTGACAATGTTACCCACAAGTACTTTCACAGAGATGAGAAGGCTGGCTCATGATGAGATCCCCTTTCCCTTGGCCATGCAACCAAAGGTCACTGCCCTGGAATGGTAACCAGATGGTGGCAATGTCATACTTTTAGGTACCCATGAACCTAATAGGCTGTCTCATGATGAGACCCCCTATCCTCTTGACTAGGTCTTGTTTGTTATTTTCCAGGGTCCCTCCTGTTTCTTGCTGAGAGGCTTTTTATTGCCTTCTCTGGGATCCCTGGGCGAATCATATCGAGGTTTTATTTCTAGGAATTTATCTTTTACCAACCGCTTTTACCTTCTGGGCCTTTAGCCCCTTCTTCCCACGAGATGAGGTGCAATCCTACAAATAGGTCAACTCAATGCCTGGACAAGGGGAATGGGATAAATGAGCGGGAGATAAGATGAAATAGTGGTGCTATGATGGGAGCGGACGATGGCTTTTTAGAAATCCACCCAGTGGAAAACCAAGACCTATGGGCACAGGCTTGCTAGGGAACCCTGTCAATCTCCCCAAACATGGTCAAGTGGGCTAATGTAAGATCCAAGCAGTTGTTAGAGATAAAAGGAATCATATGCATATATTTAAAGGTTTCAATGATCAAAAGTGACACATACCATGATACCTGGACCAATTACCTCATTGAGCAAGAACCTCTTCCGATACAAGACCAAGCCGATGGTGATGGATGTTGCTGTTGTTGACAAGACAAATCTGATGGAAGAAGAAAAGGATGGGCCCTCCAGGGCCATGCTCAAGTAAATCCTGGTCTTAGTACTCCACGTCTAGGACCTGTGGGCCTTGAGACATGATATCCTAGTTATCCCTAAAAGGTGGGGATAACAAGTCATATAATAGCCGATTCCATTGGGGGAATCATTTGGGCACACTCAGAGACTCCAAGAGGTCTGCAGACCCCTAGGGGTTTAGATACAGAGCCTCAGAGGACAGATCTTCCATCCAAAAGTCACTAGGATCGGTGTAGAGGCCAGGGTACTTATATTGAGATAGTTTCCAGCTCATTTCGACGGTTACAGGTTTCCGAACGATTTTTCTAGTTTGTAGCTGTTACCGTGCTTCACCGGAGCTGCCGATTTTGCCAATCTATCCATGCATGCATCAGATCTGCCTTCATCTTCTGGGCATGGGTATTTTTTATTATTTTCTTGTATTCTAGTGACAATCCGTGAGATCTAACTGATGACTATTTTCTATATTTCCAGTATTTCACTGTATTTCCTTGCTTAAATATCATAATACATATTATTGAGCAGTTGTTGTTCCTTATTTCCTCATGCATCATATATATATATATATTGTTTAAACCATAAAATATAACATGCACATGAGAAAATCACAAAACATCTCAAGCACATAACTAAAATGTATCCAAAAATCTCTAGAGTATCAGATCTAAAGATAAAACGCATCCACAAAGCCTAGAGTATCAGATCTGTGAGACAAACTACTAGATCAGCAATAGATATCTAGATCAGCTGGATCAGAGATATTTCAGTGGTATCATAGCTTTAATCTTGCTAGTGTGTGACTAAATACGATGAGTGCAACAAAAGACCCAAATGGTCGTGAGCACGTAGGTGACAAATATGTCACTTACAATAGACGTAAGGAAAGAAGGCATAGGCCTGACTTTCCCTCCCATCTCAGAGGAAGAGGAAGAGGCACACAGAGAAGAAGAGAGAAGTGTGGAGCGTGAGGCTGAGAGAGAGGCAGAGAGGATGCTAAGAGACATATATGAGCAACCAGAGGGCAGTGGCAAGGCCCGAATGGAACCAAAGGAAGCCTTCATGTAGGCTACAACGATATGTTAGCTAGTTAGTAGACCATGTCTTAGTCCTTGAAACAGATGGCTGATAGATTGGATCTAGTGGGCACCCTGGGCACACAAGCCCCACATGCAGCACAGGGGAACTTAGGGGTAGGTAGTAGACCCTAGTCACCCACTCACACATACACCTCTGCGAGTAGGATTCCCAGACCTTTTTTCCCAGTTTCCAGAGGGTACCCTCGATAGTAGCACAACTTCCAATAAAACAGAGGCCGCCCACTCATGCAGAGGACATTGTAGAGTATTGAAGGGAGTATGGAGCATTGGTCATGACTTCCATCAAGACATGACCCTAGTCGAGTATTGTGGACTCGGACTCAGGAACCACTCCATAGAGCCATAAAGAGGAGGGTCACAACAACAACAGGGGAATACCATTGATTTCATCCAGAAAGTTGGTAAACTCACCATACCTTCTTTTGACGGATCGTCCAAAAGCACCGCCAGAGCTTGGGTACAGAAGCTAGACACATACTACAAGCTCAACCAAATGACCGAGACAGAGGCCATCGGTTTCACTACCTTACACTTAGAGGGTGAGGCACATGAGTGGTGGTATCATGGATTGGTGACATTGGGTCACATTCACATCACCTCCTATAGGGAGTTCACAGAGAGAATCATGGATATATTTGAGAGGAGGGATCCATAGATCCATTTTAGAGATCTAGCCCAGTTGATACAAAATGGCACAACAAAGGCATTAATATCAGAGTTTCAATGGGTAGAAATGGCAATGACAAATATATTTGAGCCCCGACTGATCATTTTATTCACAGAGGGGCTCATAGAACCCTTGAGAGGATGGGTGAAGGAACATTGGCCTCACACTTTGCAGGATGCCATCCTATGCACTAGAGATTTTCTAGACTTAGTGCCAAAAACTAAACCCTTTTCCAAACCCTTCTTACCACAGAAGGATCGAGACCAAAATCCATTCTAGAGAGAATGGAAGGGAAATGAGAAGTTGGATGATGAGATGAGGTAAGAGCTTATGAGGAAGAAGTTTTTCTTCAACTACAAAGATCCTTGGGTCCCAGACCATAGGTGCATGGGAAAGGGAGAGATTCACTATATTGAGGTGGTAGAAGACAATGTCAACAATGAGGAGGAGGAGCAGGACAATGGATCCACCAGCTCATAGGAGGATTCAGATCAGGCAGAGAAGCAACCTCCCCGTAGACCATCGACACTGATAGGGGCCCACCCACCGGTAGTTCCACAACCGCCTAAGAAGGCTAGCAGATGGAAACCAACAAATGGAGGAGTCATAACGACCCTTTTTGGTGTTCCCAGGTATGACACCCTTCGAATCAGAGGGACTATTCAGGGACAACGAGAAATCGCCCTGATAGATGGTGGGGCGACCCCTAATTTAATCGACACTTCATTGGTATCGAGACGAGCCCTTCAGACAGAGGAGTTTGAGGGATTTGATGTCGCAGTAGCAGATGGCCATATAGTGGAGTGTCTAGACAGAGTTCCGGACTTGGAGGTCAAGTTAGACAACTACAGCATGAGAGATACATTTTATGTGGTTGACCTATCAGACATCGATGTGGTTTTGGGAGTCCAGTGGTTGATCACCTTGGGTAAAATCATCACCAACTACCATACCCTGGAGATGGGGTTCAAAGACGGTGACAGGAAGAGGGTTGTCCCGAGGGGCATGTTGACATGAGAAACCCAGAAAGTCTCAGCCAAGAGGATGGAAAGGATCTTCAGGCATGGGGATGCAACATTTTCCGCAGAGTGCTTAATCACTACATGGAAGGATTTCTACGGTTGATGTTAGGATATTTAGAAACTTAGGAGTTAGTTAAGATCTACTTGGTCTAATATGTCGTTAGGTAAAAGTGTGTTTCTTTAGTATGCATTAGTATGCATTTGTAGCTAGCAAATCTGACGGTCACGATATGTTCCCGACATAGAGTGATCCGACGGTTCATACTCTCCTCGATCTTAACGGCCATTGATCCATGGCTTAACACCCGATTGGTCCATGATCTTTATTTAAAGAGCATGGAGGGTCATTTTCCGATGATCGATTGTGAGAAACTCTCTTGTAAAATCTCTCTGTAATCTTTTTCTTGGCATTAATAAACTGCTCCAAGTGGCCGCGTTGGCTGGGGTCGTGGATGTTTTCCCGTAGGGGTTTTACCACATGAAAACATCGATGTGTTGATATTTGATATGGTTATGTGAGTGTTTACTGAAGGTGTTCATCCTCTATTGGAATACATGTGTTGTTGAACATGGTATCAGAGCCTGTTTGAAGACACTCTCCTGTTGTAGATCGAGATCGTGAAGCCGAGTTGCCTCATCTCCATATTTTGGCATTTCTGTACATTTCTGGGCTAAGAGGACTGTTCCATTGCGTCTGGAGCACTTGTTTCATTCAGGAACACTTTTTGTTTCACTCGAAAAAGTTTCCGTTTGCCCAAGATACGACCATTACAGTCAGATCCGGAGGTATAAAGTCTGAATACGCATTTTTTTTAAATTTTTGCAAAGTTTTGATTTTATTTCGGTTTGTATTTTTTATTTCCGGGCTGCTACTCTTTTAGATCTGTGTATTCTCTTTTCCCCACACCTTGTGCGGTCTCGGCAAATCAGAAACAGATAGGAAAAGGTGCATCTTCCGGGTAAGCTAACCGAGATCTAACCCTTGTTGTCATCGAGAAGCGAAATTTTTTCTTGTGTGAAAAGAGTTTTTTTGGAGCATGCTCTCCAAGGCCGTCTTCATCA
>ML778654.1:358006-402345 GCA_009831015.1 Picea engelmannii | reverse complement strand
TTTTACCACGTGAAAACATCGGTGTGTTGATCTTTGATCTGGTTATGTGAGTGGTTACTGAAGGTGTTTGTCCTCTGTTGGAATACTTGTGTTGTCGAACAGTTGACAACAATATCAGACAGTGATCAAGAACTTGTTGGGATGACATCCACAGGTTTTTGGTTCGATTCCACCAGGGAGACCGTCAGACAAGGGATTTGAGCACACCATTGAGTTGGAGGAGGGGGACAAACCCATGATCACCCCCCTATTTTCATCCTAAGAGGTTCAAGGATGAGATAGAAAAAATGATCAAGGAATTGCTGACGATGGGACACATCAGACCCAGTAGCAGTCCATTCACCTCTTCAGTTGTCTTAGTCCTGAAGAAGGATGGTGCCATGAGGATGTGCATCGATTATCGAGCCTTGAATAAGAAAACCATCAATAACCGATATCCTATCCCTCACATTGATGAGTTTATGGTTGAGATGCATGGGGCATTTTTCTTCTTGAAGATTGATCTACACTCTGGATATCATCAGATTAACATCAGAGAGCATGACATAGAGAAGACGAAATTTCGGTGCCATTTTGGCCATTTCGAGTTTTTGGTTATGCCATTCAGGATAACCAATGCACCAGCTGTTATCTCCTCAAATAAATTGGTGGATTTTTTTCTTTTTGAGGTGATAGGTTGTGATCTAAATTTTATGTCTAAATTTTTGTAAGTAGGTTAGAGAGTCTGTATTTTGAAAACAAGCTCAAAAGAAGTTTTAATTTTGGTTCGGTCAAGAAAAAGTCAAAATATCAAGTTTCGGTGGTTTAGGCGAGCCTCCAATGTGCTCATTAACCAGCGAAAGTCTTGGTTCTCGGAAGTTAAGGGGTCGAAACAAAAAGTTGTTTAACCACCGAAAGCGGGAAAAATGGAAAGCTCGTGCTTTCGCACGAGCCAGCTGTCAAGTTGGCGCAATGATTGAAAATACAACCGCTGAAAGCTCGCCATGGGGAAGGGTATGCACGTTCGTGGTGTCCATCCGAAAGGTTTGAAGCCCCTATGTCTTATCAACCACATTGGTCATTTCAAATCCACACAGGGCGGTGATTTGCAGGTATGATTGCACGGAGCTACCCTCCATTTCAGTTGCAAGTACTTTAACCATCATTATCAGGCTATTCCCTCAGTTGAAACCTCGATGAGTCATTATGAATCCCGGAGATTGCTGAATATAACCATAAGCTCGCGATTTCATCAGTAAATCGTATTTTCAAGAATCCCGATCCCGTGTTCTCTGGCGATTGTCAAAGTGTCACTAAGTCCAGCAAGCACTCTCGAGTCAAGTAAGCCTAGTCGGGTTATCAGGTAAGCTCAAAATCTATTCTCTTTCAGTTTCAGAAATAGAAATGCCTCCGAAAATCTGAAGTTTCGGTGTATCTCAGTCAAACGGTCACCCGAAACTGGGTTAGTTTTCTGAACTCGGTTTGTGTTACCCTGTTCCACTGGGTTTTTATGAATGATATTCACTGTCTGCCTAATTTCTAGAGTCATTGTCTCCCGAACATCTAGCTTCACATAATCACAGGCACACTGAGCATTGTCCCATGTCGAAAGCAGGGCCGACTTTGAGATCTGAGGTATATGGAGTTTGGTTTTTAGAAGCTCACCCAGAAGTGGCCGAATTGTTCAAACAGACTGGAGTTTTTGCATACTGTGAGAAATTAACCAGATTTCACCAACAGGTGGCTGAATCGTTTGCTAGTTCCTATGATGGAAGGACAACTAAAATTGGCAAGGAGGAAATTATCATTGATGAAGCATCCATTGCCGAATACACAGGTTTACCTAGGTCGGGAGAATGTTGGTTCAAGACCACCTCACCATCAAACATAGAATTCAGGTCATATTTGCTACCTGTGCATAAAGCTTTGAGCTGGAAGAAGGATATTCCCATGTCATTTTTGGAACCAAAGTGGCAGTCCATGTTGAAGGCGATTTTAGTGTATATCACTTGTGAAGGGCGCTACAACAGGGTAATGTTTTATCATTTTAAACTTCTGAATCATTTCATAGGCAGAGAGCCTATAAACCTGCCTTACTTCTTTCATAAAACCCTGACTAAGATGGCAAGACAAGTGAAAGCCCAGCCTGCTAAAGTTGTCAGCAGATTATCACATCAAGGGCTAATTACCCTTCTTGTAAGAGAAGCTCTGCAGAGGAAACAGATTGAGTGGGGCTTCTTTTTGTTTTGGAATGAATTTCAAACAGAAAGACCACCAGAGGCAGAAACTAAGAAAGCTAGAGGCAGAAAAGCTCCTACTCCCAAGAGTAGTCACAGGAAAAGAAAAGGAATCTCAATACCAAGAGAACCTATTAAAGCATCCCCTAGCAAGAAGGAAGGAATCAAGAGGAAATTACAGTTTGAAGATAAACAATCTAAAAACCCTGCCACAGGAAAAAACCTTCTCAATCTACCTTATAGTGATTCTGAATTAGAACAGGGGGTGGCAGAGACACATGATAACATACAGACCAAACAAGATGCAGGTTTTCATTCAAATCTACCTTCATCAATTCCTTCAGAGACCCATAGGCAACCAGAATCAAAAGCCTCCTCAAGCAGGCCTAAGAAAGGTAGAACACAGAAAATCAACAAGCTCCTACAACAGATTTATGAGATGGAAGTTCTAGAGAGGGTGATCAAAAAAGCCAACAAAGATCTCACTAACAGAAATGCAGAACTGTTCAAAATGAATCAAACCCTAAAGGAGAAGCATGATAAAATTAAAGATAGAAACAAAGTATTGATCAGAGAAAATATGAAGCTGTATAGACAACTCAGGATCCTGAGGCTGAAGTTAAAGTAGTTTCAGTCACCAGAAGAGGAACATACCGGTTTGGAAACTTTGGCTAATTTAGCCACAACTATGATGGACACACCAGAACACCCCATACAGCCAGCAGAGGTTCGCAGGTCTGCAAGAACAAGGTCTGCCTCATCTAAGAAACCCTGAGTATCAAGAAAGGGATCCAAGGTGAGTATTTTTGCAAAGTTTTGAAATTTTCCAAAGATGCAGTTTCGGTGGTTTAGGCGAACATGACGACTGTTCATTAACCACCGAAAGATGCGCTTTCGGTAGTTAATTCACCCAGAAGCTTTCCAAGTAACCACTGAAAGCCTGTCATGTTCAGAAAAATCAAGTTTTTACACAAATCAAGTTTTTTCGAGTTGAAAAGGTTTGCAATCTTTTCGAATGAACATCTGATGAATTATCAAAGCAAATCCAACAGTTAGTTTTGACAGATTGTGGAAAAAGGAGGTGTTTCAAAGGTGTTTGATATCTTTAACCAAGACAGAAAATYAGGACACTTTGCCACCTCAGMAGATTCGAATTTAGCTTATCTAGAGAGTCATCATTTAGCCTTGGGAGGCTATCCTGCACTTCATCAACAATCAACAAGAGAGAAAGATCAGGAAATCTGGGATTGACCTCATTTTTGGGGATCATCCCACATCTTTAGCAACTAAATTTTGAGTTACTATCTTTAGTATATTTGATCCTTGTTTTCGGGATCTCATAACTACTTTTGTAAAGCTATAAAGCTTAGAATAGAAGATGAACCAGGGGTTTGATTTTGGGTTCTACATGCTGCTACTGTAAGAGAGACTTATTCTTAATATATGAAACATTGCAAGCTTCCTTCAGTTGTGTTGTCAGACTTTTTCTTTTCTGTTCTCTGATATCTTATGAGTGAATGCTTTCTTTATTGGCAATTATTCAATCTACATGTGACTGTCATATCACTAACTGATTGATTAAGTTAAGAATCATAAGTTATTTCCTTAGTTCTTAAACCCATTGTGCTTGTTTTATATGAGTATAATCTGGTTCAATAGCTATCTTCTCTTCTATTTAATCAAATCTTGTCTGATTGCATTCCTAGAAGGCCTTGTGATATTTGATATCTCTAGACAATCTTAAACACACAGTCCAGTCCCTAGATATTCATCTTGATCCAAAAACCACATCAATTATTAAGAAAATATTTCCCAAAAAGAGTTAGTTACCAGGCATCTCCGAGTTAGTTTCCTGGAGTGATAACACCGGCTACATTCCAATCTTGCATGAACCACATATTCAGGGGGTAGTTGAGGAAATCCATTTTGGTTTTCTTCGATGACATTTTGGTCTATAGAAAGACATGGTAGGAGCATTTGGGGCACTTGTAAGAGGTGTTGAGCATCATCGAGGTGCAATCACTATACGCTAAAGAGTCCAAGTGTGAGTTCGAGATGACATAGTTTATTTAGTTGGGCCACATCATCAGTGCACAGGGGGTTCAGGTACATCAGGAGAAGATCAAGTCCATTTTGGATTGGCCAACACCCAAGTGTTTGACAGAGTTAAAGAGCTTCTTTGGGCTGTGCAACTATTACAGAAGTTTTTTCAGGGGTTTTTTGCAGTTAGGAAAACCAATCATAGATTTGACCAAGAATGGTGCCTTTCAATGGACAAAGGAGTCACAACAAACATTTGAGAAGATGAAGGAGGTTATGAGCACATGCCCTATTCTAGACCTTCCAGACTTATCGTAGCTATTTGTCTTAGAGTGCGATGCATCAGGGGTGGGGATTGGAGTAGTGTTGATGCAGGGAGGTCATCCCATTGTGTTTCAGAGAATGAATCTCAATGAGACGGAGAGAATATACTCTATTTACAACAAGGAAATTCTATCAATCATGCACGACTTAACCAAATTCATGCAATATTTGGTGGGTAGCATATTTGTAGTGAAGACTGATCACAACAGTCTCAAGTATTTCCTGGATCAGAAAGACCGCAGTGAGAGACATAATAAGTGGGTCTCGAAGATACAAGCATTTGACTTTGACATTGAGTATGTCAAGGGAAAAAGGAACATCATGGCAGATGCCTTGTCCAGGAGACCACCAGGGTGTTCGATGATGGACATTTGCATAGATTGGAAAGCACATTTGTTGGTGGAATATTCCAAAAAAAAAAATATTGTGAGGTGATGGATGGGCAGGTGGTTGATGATAGATATTGGGTACTAGATGACATCATTTTCTACAAGGACCGGATCTACTTAGTTCCAGAATCTACCTTAAAGGGGAAGATTCTGAAGTTGTGTCATGATTCGCCTGCAGCAGGGCACCGAGGGTACTTCAAAACTTACAGGAAGATTAGGGAGAGATTCTTGTGGAAGGGTCTCAAGGATGATGTATTGAAGCACATCCGGGAGTGCATGACTTGTCAGCAGAACAAGTCAGAGTAGACATGCTCAACAAATTTACTTCATCCTCTACCCATTCCGGAGCAGAAATGGGAGAGCATTTATATGGATTTCATCACAAGCCTCCCTCGCGTGCAGGGCAGGGACTGTATATTTGTGGTGGTCAACAGACTGACCAAATTTGCACATTTCTTTTCCATACCCACAGAATACAAGGCCATACAGGTAGCAGAGTTTTTTTTTAGAGAGGTAGTCATATTGCATGGCCTACCCAAGTAGATAGTCATTGATAGAGATGGGCGCTTCATCAATGCATTTTGGCAGGAGATATTTCAGTTGGCAGGCACAAAGCTAGCCATGAGTACCAGCTACCACCTGCAAAAAGATGGATAGACAAAGATTGTCAATAAATGGGTGGAGGGCTATTTGAGCAACTATGTCTGAGGACAACAACGCACATGGGTGAGTGCTATTGCAACACGACTCACCATGTGTCTATCAGGATGTCACCTTTCAGAGCATTTTATGGATATGATGCATCAAATTTTGTGGAGACTGTATTTGGGGATAGCAGGGTCCCGAGGGCCAAATATTGGGTGGAGGAGAGCCAAAGGATTATGTGGGCAGTGAAGGAAAACTTACAGGCAACAAAGAACCAACAAAATATCTATGCAGACAGGTAGAGGGTCAAGCACAATTTCAAAGTTGGGGACTTGGTTTTTCTACGGATACAACCATATTGACAGTCCTCCTTGAAGAGGAGAGGAGAAAAGAAATTGAAGCCAAGATTTTATGGGCCATACATAGTCATCAGGAGGGTAGGCGAGGTGGCATACGAGCTAGATCTACCAGAGTGTAGCAAGATTCATAATGTCTTTCATGTTTCTTTCCTTAAAAAGGCAGTGGGACGATAAATCAACACTTCAGAGGAGTTGCCAACCTTAGATGAGGAGGGCCAGTTGGAGTTAGTGCTAGAGGAGGTGCTTGAGCAGAGAGAGTGCAGGTTGATGAACAAGGTCATCAAGGAGTGCTTGGTTAGATGGAGGGGACTTCTAGTGGAGGACTCCACATGGGAGGGGGGGCATATTTTGCAGCACCCAGGATTAATGTTGCTCGAGGACAAGAAATATCGGGAAGGGAGGACTGTGATGTCATGTTCCCAAGAGTAGGAAAACATGGAGTGACTTAGTAGTCTATTTGTTCTCGTAGACTATAGTAAGGCATAAACAGGGAACAAGAGGAGAAATAAGGGAGAATTGATGGCTAAACGATGAATTAAGCCAAAAAACATAGGAAAAGTCACTTAAGCCTAAATCAATGGAGAAACAGAATGAAAAGATGTTAAGGGGGGACTTAATTAACTAATTACTCAACTTAGTAGGAAAAACATCTAATTTAAGTGACATCAATGGTGAATTAGATCAGGAAGAGTATAAAGGGTGGAATTAGACCTAATTCCTCATTATGCTATGTTATGATTTGATGTTAAAAGAGTTCCTAGAGGAGGAGATTCGACTTCTTCTGTTTTATGGATTTCTGGAGGAAATCACCACCATTGATCGATTTCGGTGTTGAGAGACACACCCTAGCCCGTTGGAGATACCATCCAGGTATTTCATCTTGCGATTTAGGAGTATCCAGTATGTAGTGTTGCACAACTTAGCTAGTGAGGGCACAAGTCAAAGGGAGGGTTTGTGTAGCTGCATGAGATCATAGCTCGTATTGCAGATCCCTTCCGACCCAGTTGAGATCCAGCTAGGGTGCATAGATTGAGCCACCTCCCATCATATTCTGACGGTGGAATATTTCTGGGCGCAACATTAATCCATCCAGGGCACAACTCTTGTGGAAGGACAGTTGGGGTTATAGACGGAGTATCAGATCAAATATGAGGAAACCCTTTTGACCCAGTTCAACATTAGCCAAGGCAATCATTTTGAGTCATATAGTAGCTGATTATGTTGGGGGAATCATTTGGGCACAGTCAGAGATTCTAGGAGGTGAGTAGACCCCCAGGGGGTGAGATCCAGAGCCTCAAAGGACAAATCTTCCATATGAAAGTCACCATGATCGTTCTAGAGGCTAGGGCACTTTTGTTGAGACAGTTTCCAGCTCATTCTGATGGTTACAGCCTTTCGAACGAGTTTTCCAGTTTGTAGCGGTTACCGTGATTCTCCAGAACTGTCGATTTTGACGATCCATCTGTGCATGGATCAGATCTACCTTCATCTTCTGGTCACAGGTATTTTATGTTATTTGCTTGTATTCCAGTGACGATCCATGAGATCTAACTGATGACTATTTTCTATATTTCCAGTATTTCATTGTATTTCCATGCTTAAATCTCATAATACATATTATTGGGCGGTTGTTGTTCCTTATTTCCACATGCATCATATATATATTGTTTAAACCATAATGTATATCATGCACATGCGAACATCACAAAACATCTCAAACAAATAACTAAAATGCATCCAAAAACCCCTAGAGTATCAGATCTGAAGGTAAAACGCATCCAAAAACTCCAGAGTATCAGATCTGTGAGACATAATACCAGATCAACAGTAGATATCTAGATCAGTTGGATCAGGGATATTTTAGAATCATCTCTAATATCATTTATTGTTTCATTATTGCAATTTTTAGCCATTAGGGCTTCACATATTGCATTGATTTAAAGTAGTTTCATGCTATTTCATTTTAAAAATCATTAGTTGTTGGTTTGTTATTCTTTTAGCATAATTTAGCATCTCTTCCATTGCATATTTACTAGTTTAAGACGATTTTATTTCCATTGTCATAAAATTATTATTTGCTGAAGTGAATCATCTTTTTATTCAAGTTTATTACAACCATTCCTTTTTCTTGGATAACTAGTTTTTATGGGCATTTACTTTGTTCGTTTGTTATGGTAGGTATCCTCAATTGTCTTAGAAACACTCCTCACACACCGACCTTGAATTTTTTTCTTAAGCCACCTTGTCTTCACTTTGCACCTTGATTTGGTTGGTGGTATATTCAAGTAACCAAGATAAGAGGCCTTAGACTTGCTTTGAATTGGTGTATAATCCTTTGAGGTTACTAGGGAATCCTCCCTTATGTTGGATCTCAATCCTTCACTAAAATGAGGGAAGTAATTTCTTAGGTGACAATGGCAAGTACTTTCATATGTTACACTTGCCTTGCATCTTGTGAAGGCTTTAAACAAGTTCTATATTGGTTGATAACAAGTATAAAGAATGATAAAGGATGTGGTTTATTAACACAAGAAGCATCACAATATGCTCACAATGGTTTGATATAAGAATTTTTTTATCATCATGATATCATAACAAGTTTGGCAATAGAGCTAGTGTCCACCAATTCCCAAATAAGAACATCAATATATTTCTCAACATAAGTGGTATCATTCCTAATATATAAGATTCCTAGTTATATCATCGATTATTTTTCTACTATGATTAACAAAGGAAAACATAGATCAATCACATATAAAAAATATGTGTATTCTATCTTGTTGTTATTATAATATGTAGCTCCACTCTTAATTATTACCTTTGTGGTCACATGGATACTATTTATAGAGGAATCATGCCTTGCCTTTATACCTTATGAGCAACCCATGAAATGATTTTTTTTGAGAAAACAAATATAACATCGAGTCATCAAGCATCAGTGTGCTCATTGTTGGGCACTTTCAGTCCACGATTGCACGCGCCCCATCCTTCTTAATTCCGTGGAGTTTTAGACCTAGGGTTTGTCCAGAGTTGTCCAACAAAAACCATAAAGCACTGACATATCAATCCTCAACCAAGGCCAAGGAAGGTCTCACCCAAGATGCATAGAGGATCATAGAGACCATAAGGTCTTGTGATAGGGATGAAGGCTTAAACACATGAAAAGTCACTACGATTAGCATCCATGTAGTGCATGTATGATAAAATATTAGGAATAAGAATTAAAACAATGCACACACATAATAACCTCATACATAACAAACACAAAATGGATCAAAATTAGCATATATTTATTACTGGAAGCATTCCATCACATCATAGATATACATCACACAGGACATATACATATGACAACCATAGAACTTCATATATTTTCTATATAAAACCTCAAAATTACAAAATGTTGTGCCATGTTCCCTTTCTCAAAACTCAAACATATAATAGACACAAAACTATATTCAAATCATTAAAAAAATATAACAAGCTCATAGTGAGCTCGATGATGAAGGCTCAATGTTCTCAATGTCTCACTATTCTCACCAGATATCTAGCTAAGATAAGTCTATTTATGATGTTAGAGATTCCTTTTATAGATTTCTCTATTAGGGAGCATTGTCTCTTTCTTCTCTTCTCTACTCGTTTGTCTTATAAAACTTCCTCGCATGCTTCTAGTGCCTTCCAACCCTCCATGTAGACTTCCTGCATCAAGGGAAATATTAAATTCCTTTCCGGATCATTTTGTGGTTGTCCCACCTCTTTGTATGTTGTTGGTAGTAATCATTCCAGGAGATTTCTCAATGATTCCTTTCTTGATTATGACAAACATCTTCTTATTTTCCAGCGCAAGTAACAAAACTCAGACCGACACGTACTTGGTAGTCTTTAAGCTTGGCACATAACTGAAAACACTCGATCCGGTGTGCACTCTATGTCATTCTTCACACATTTCGTTCGGTGCATGTAAAATTATGGAATGAGAGAGAAAAAATCCGCTTGTGCATGCACGTAAAACTAAACCCAAAAATTTGGGTGCCAACATGCCCCCACAACTATTATATGGCTCATTTTCGAGCCAACTGTTGACTTTCTGAAGGTAGACGATTGGAGTAAGAGAAAATCAACATTCGAAAAAACAAGCTATGTCGACGACCATAATTAAGTAAGAGAAAATCATCAATGAAAGTTGTAGTTGTAACTTGACTTGGTTCTGTGAATGATTGACGTAGGCCGCATGGTGAAAGATGGAGTTGCAGTGCATGTGGCTAGATTCTCCCACTGAAACCTTCACTAGTGTTTATGGAGGTGAACAAGGGATTTTCTTAAGGCCCACCACCAAAAAACAAGCACTAAAGAGAATTAAGGCACCTCCCAAAGATAATATTCTTCTCTTCATGTCTTTTGATTCTAGGATGGTCGGGATGAGCTAGTATCCCTATCCGTTCTATTGGAGGAGAGATGTGTATTTATGGAAAGAGGTGAGAGAAGGGGGGCAAACAATGGGTGTGTAAATATACACAAGCCCCAGAGGTGTGGGTGGAGGAGGTATATCTATGATGAAAGAGGAGGCCCCTCCGTATCAACAAAGGGGATGATGCATGGTATGGGTTGGACGTAGGGCCCCTCCCTATTATCAAAGGGGATGAAACATGGTGACATTTACTAGTGGGGAAGTAGGAAATTCAATAGAGTAGGGGTTCTTCCTAACAATTTTTGATACAACGTTAAGATATAGAAGAACCATAGTGTGGAAATGGGAGGGGATAAGTTAGGATGGAAAGAACATGCCCTGAGACATTCATGAAATTGGGCCATGATAGCACTGAATGATGGGAAGTAGAATTGGGGGTGACGAAGCAAAGACTACTTAGAATATATCGGAATGGTGAAGCTGGAGAGAGGTTATATCGTTGATACATGGGAGGCAAGGGGGTCAACAAGACAATTCTGGTGGGGGTGTCAGAGAAAAGACTATTTAGAATATGGTATTAGAATGGTGAAGCTGGAGAGATCCCAATGTCGATTTATTGTCTTGAGGATATGCCTTTTTGAATGAGGCATCATAAAAAACGTTGTACCAATATTTTGTGGAATCTGTTGGAAGTAGATGTCCTTGCCCTTTTGATGAGTGTATCTACTAGGAAATCTGTCTGAGACTCGTGTGAATTGGTTGTCAGATCCCAAACAATGTACTTGTGTTTTAGTTTCAACCATGCTTACATATTTAGGGGATGTGAGAAGATTGTCCCGTGATCCTTTCTGCATGTGTGAATGAAGTTGGATGATGATTGGTGAGTAGGATTGAGACTTCAAGCTTCCTGCTAAGTGGTGAAATTGGAAGTTGCAGTGAATATGTAATCGGTTCAATCATCCTCCTATCAGTGGACTAGATAATTATCTATTACTGATGATGCCTGGAAACGCCTGGCATATTGATCAAGATGACCCACTGATCGCTGTTGAAATCTGTTGTCGCCAGTAGTTCGTACTTAGTAACAATACGATGGACTTAGCTACACATACGTGAGTCTTATTTGTTGGGGGTGTCATGCATGTTTTCTGTGCATCCTAGATTGATTTGACATTTTAGGTTATTTGATTGTAGTGACCCCTAGTGGGTCACAACTTGGCCCCATTCTTATTCCTTCGAGCAACTTTATCCCCATGGGATCAACATTAGGATCATCTGGTTCTTGGAGTATCCATTGATGTATAATATCATCAATGCTTGTATTTATCTCGTCTACTGGATCCATGGGATTTGGGGGAAATTGTGGGATTTCATTGAATAATTCTCCGAGGTTGATGACTTGGGAAGTTGTTTCTAGAGTAGGTGCAGGTGGTTTCCATGTTAGTTAAAAAAAAACTTTGGGATGGGTGGTGGGTGTGCACGTATAAGGTTAAAGTAATTACGACATGCCTCCCACCATTTCTCAGCTAACCATTCTCTTTTGAAAAGATAGGTAATGTGAGGGATGGTTTCCCTAATCCTGAATATTTCACGCATATACGCTTCTATGGTTACCCATTCTCGGTAAGGTTGGTGGTGCACAACCCACCAGCGCGCAAGAATCCCTATGAGTACTGAGTCAAGTGCATGAGGCCTCTAGTACTCGAGAATACATTGTATCCATGCAATTAATGTGTCCACTAGCCTCGAACCATCTTATCGATAGGAGAAAAATTCTTCCATGTGATCTTTTGTAGAGATATGTGCACACCTCCTCATTGAGACTTAGTATAGCTTATTATTCCACCTCTCCATGGAATACTTAGAATTCTTGTCATAATATTTGACACTTCTCCAGCTTAAATCTCCGTCTGCAACAAGGTTGATGTAGTCCTCCCTACATCTTATGATTTTGTAAATATTTTCAATGACTGGGCTTCACACATCCTCATCCACGGGTTCATTGTATCGATTTCACTCATATGGATCTAGTGGCATGACCACGTGCATGGTGTTAGTTTCAAAGGATGTCTGCCTCTTCTTCAAATTTAACATTGCATTATTGTCAAAGGCCTAGTCAATACCCAGTAATGTAGGATATGGATCAGACTCATCCATGATCTCGATGACTTTGAAGTCGAACTTTTTTTTAATCCTTCAATGTTCACTTCTACTTGCTCAAACCAACCTATGGGGTATATATTGTATTGATTGGCCAATTAGAGCTATATGGGTGTCTAGACCAACTTAGGCTTACCCATCATTTCCCAATATTTCTTGGGAAAAATTTTCACGTCGAATCCCATATCCAACATGAATCCATCCATGTCATATCCACCAAGCTTTGTTTTCATCTAAAATTCTCAGCCAGTGTGATTTTTCTTGTTGACCCGACATACATCCCTTTTTGTCAGTTGAGCAGATATGGTGGCTTCCTCTCCTTGTTCTTTCATGCAAGTAACTAACATCTGGATCAACTTACTTGCAGATTCTGGATCTTTAAGCAATCACAAAAATTAGTGTAAGAAGGTATTGACTTGATATTCGACCTCTTCCATGCAACCCAAGTCGCACAAGGATTCCATGGGTTGGACGTAGGGCCCCTCCCTATTAGCAAAGGGGATGAAACATGCTGAGATTTACTAGTGGGGAAGTAGAAAATTCAATAGAGTAGGGGTTCTTCCTAAAAATATTTGATACAATGTTAAGATGCAGAAGAACCGTAGTGTGGAAATGGGAGGGGATTGGTTAGGATGGAAAGCACATGCCCTGAGACATACGTGAAATTGGGCCATGATATCACTGAATGATGGGAAGTAGAATTGGGGGTGACAGAGCAAAGAATACTTAGAATATATCGGAATGGTGAAGCTAGAGAGAGGTTATATCATTGAGACATGGGAGGAAAGGTGGTCAACAAGACAAGTCCAGTGGGGGTGACGGAGCAAAGACTACTGAGAATATGGTATCAAAATGATGAAGCTGGAGAGATCCCAATGTCGATTTTTCGTCCTAAGGATATGCCTTGTTGAATGAGGCATCATAACAAAATTTGTACCGATATTATGTGGAATCTGCTAGAAGTGTATTTCATTTCCCTTTTGATGATCATATCTACTAGGAAATCTGTCTGAGACTCATGTGAATTAGCTATCAAATCCCAAACATTGTACTTGTGTTATAGTGTCGACCATGCTTACATATTTATGGGATGCAAGAATATTGTCTCACGATCCTTTCTACATGTGTGGATGAAGCTGGATGATGATTGGTGAGTAGGATTGAGAATTCAAGCTTCCCGCTAAGTGGTGAAATTGGCACTTGCAGTGAATATGTAATCGGGTCGATCATCCTCCTATTAGTGGAATGGATAATGCCCTATTACTGATGATGCATGGAAACACTTGGCATATTGAACAAGATGACCCACTGATCGCTGCTGAAATATGTTGTCTCCAATAGTTCGTACTTAGTAACAATAATGTGGACTTAACTACACATACATGAGTCTTATTTGTTGGGGGTGTTGTGCATGTTTTCTGTGCATCCCAGATTGATTTGACCTTTTAGTTTATTTGATTGTATCAACCCCTAGTGGGTCACAACGTGGTGCCATGCTTATTCCTTTGAGAAATTTTAGCCCCATGGGCTCAACATCAGGATCATCTGGTTCTTGAAGTATCCATTGATGTAGGAGCTCATGAATGCTTGTATTTATCTCGTCTACTAGCTCCATGGGATTTGGGGGAAATTGTGGGATTTCATTGAATGATTCTCTGAGATTGATGACTTGGGAAGTTGTTTCTAGAGTAGGTGCAAGTGGTTTCCATGTTAGTTAAAAAGAAAATTTAGGATGGGTGGTGGGTGTGCGCGTATAAGGTTAAAGTATTTACGGCACACCTCCCACCATTTCTCAACTAACCATCATCTTGTGAAAATATAGGTAATGTGAGGGACAATTTCCCTAATTATGAATATTTCACGCATATCCACTTCTATGGTTACCCATTCTCGGTAAGGTTGGTGGTGCGCAACCCACCATCGTGCAATAATACCTATGAGTATTGATTCAAGTGCACAAGGCCTCTAGTACTCGGGAATGCACTGTATCCATGCAATTAATGTGTCCACTAGCTCCGACCCATCATATTGATAGGAGAAAAATTCTTCCATTTGATCTTTTGTAGAGATATGTGCACGTACACCTCCTCATTGAGACTTTGTATAAATTATTTTGCCACCTCTCCATGGAATCCTTAGAATCAGTGTCATAATATTTGACACTTCTCCAGCTTAACTCTCCGTCTACAATGAGGTTGATGTAGTCCTCCTTACATATTATGATTTTGTAAATATTTTTAATGACTAAGCTTCATAGATCCTCATCCATGGGTTCATTGTATCGGTTTCCCTCATATGGATCTAGTGGCACGACCACATGCATGGTGTTAGTTTCAAAGGATGTCTGCCTCTTCTTCAAATTTAACACCGCATTATTGTCAAAGGCCTAGTCAATACCCAATAATGTAGGATATGGATCAGACTCATCCATGATCTTGATGACTTTGAAGTCAACCTTTGTTTTCAATCCTTCAATGTTCAACTTCTACTTTCTCTATCCAACCTATGGGGTAGATCTTGTTTTGATTGGCCAATCGAAGCTAGATGGGTGGCTAAACCAACTTAGTCTTACCCATCACTTCCCAAGATTTCTTGGGAAAAATGTTCACATTGAATCCCATATCCAACATGAATCCATCCATGTTGTATCCACCAAGCTCTATTTTCATCTTAAATTCTCGGCCAATGTGATTTTTCTTGCTGACCCGAGATACATCCCTTTCTGGCAGCGGAGCAGATATGGTGGCTTCCTCTCCTTGCTCTTTCATGCAAGTAGATAACATTCGGATCAACTTACTTGCATATTCTAGATCTTTAAGAAATCACAAAAAATAGTGTAATAAGGTATTGAATTGATCTTCGGCCTCTTCCATGCAACCCAAGTTGCACAAGGCTTATATTGGTTGGACGTAGGGCCCCTCCCTATTAGAAAAGGGGATGAAACATGGTGACATTTACTAGTGGGGAAGTAGGAATTTCAATAGAGTAGGGGTTCTTCCTAACAATTTTTGATACAACGTTAAGATGTAGAAGAACCATAGTGTGGAAATGGGAGGGGATTGGTTAGGATGGAAATCACATGCCCTGAGACATTCATGAAATTGGGCCATGATAGTATTGAATGATGGGAAGTAGAATTGGGGGTGACAAAGCAAAGACTACTTAGAATATATCGGAATGGTGAAGCTGGAGAGAGGTTATATCGTTGAGAAATGGGAGGCAAGGGGGTCAACAAGACAAGTCTGGTGGGGGTGACGGAGCAAAGACTACTTAGAATATGGTATCAAAATGGTGAAGATAGAGAGATCCCAATGTCGATTTGTCATCCTGAGGATATGCCTTGTTGAATGAGGCATCATAACAAACTTTGTACTGATATTTTGTGGAATCTGCTGGAAGTAGATTTCCTTTCCCTTTCGATGAGCGTATCTACTAGAAAATCTGTCTGAGACTCATGTGAATTAGCTGTCAGATCCCAGAGATTGTACTTTTGTTATAGTGTCGACCATGCTTACATATTTAGGGGATGCGAGAAGATTGTCCCATGATCCTTTTTTCATGTGTGAATGAAGATGGAAGATGATTTGTGAGTAGGATCAAGACTTCAAGCTTCCCGCTAAATGGTGAAATTGGCAATTGCAGTGAATATGTAATCAGTTCAATCATCCTCCTATTAGTGGACTGGATAATGCTATATTACCAATGATGCCTAGAAATGCCTGGCATAGTGATCTAGATGACCCACTAATCACTGTTGAAATATTTTTTCGCCAGTAGTTTGTACTTAGTAACAATACTGTGGACTTAGCTACACATATGCGAGTCTTATTTGTTGGGGGAGTCGTGCATGTTTTTTGTGCATCCCAAATTGATTTGACCTTTTAGGTTATTTTATCGTAGCAACCCCTAGTGGGTCACAACATGGCCCCGTGCTTATTCCTTTGAGAAACTTTATCCCCATTGGCTCAACATTGAGATCATCCGGTTCTTGCAGTATCCATTGATGTAGGAGCTCATCAATGCTTATATTTATCTTGTCTACTGGCTCCATGGGATTTGGGGGAAATTATGGGATTTCGTTGAATGTTTCTTGAAGGTTTTTGACTTGGGAAGTTGTTTCTAGAGTAGGTGCAGGTGGTTTCCATGTTAGTTAAAAAAAAACTTTGGGATGGGTGGTGGGTGTGCGTGTATAAGGTTAAATTATTTATGACATGCCTCCGACCATTTCTTGGATAACCATCCTCTTGTGAAAAAATAGGTAATGTGAGGGACAATTTCCCTAATTCTAAATATTTCACGCATATCCACTTCTATGATTACCCATTATCGGTAAGGTTGGTGGTGCACAACCCACCATTGCGCAAGAATCCCTATGAATACTAAGTCAAGTGCATGAGGTCTCTAGTACTCGGGAATGCACTGTATCCATGTAATTAATGTGTCCACTAGCTCTGACCCATCATACCAATAGGAGAAAAATTCTTCCATGTGATATTTATTAGAGATATGTACACACCTCCTCATTGAGACTTCGTATAGCTTATTGTTCCACCTCTCCATGGAATCATTAGAATTTGTGTCATAAGATTTGACACTTCTCTAGCTTAACTCTCTGTCTACAACGAGGTTGATGTAGTCCTCCCTACATCTTATGATTTTGTAAATATTTTCAATGAATGAGCTTCACCCATCCTCATCCAAAGGTTCATTGTATCGATTTCCCTCATATGGATCTAGTGGCACGACCATGTGCATGGTGTTAGTTTCAAAGGATGTTTTCCTCTTCTTCAACTTTAACATCACATTATTGTCAAAGGCCTAGTCAATACCTAGTAATGTAGGATATGGATAAGACTCATCCATGATCTCGATGAATTTGAAGTCGGCCTTTGTTTTCAATCCTTCAATGTTCACTTCTACTTGCTCTAACCGATGGGGTAGATCTTGTATTGATTGGCCATTCAGAGCTAAATGGGTGGCTATACCAACTTAGGCTTACCCATCACTTCCCAATATTTCTTGGGGAAAATGTGCATGTTGAATCCCATATCCAACATGAATCCATCCATGTCGTATCCACCAAACTTTGTTTTCATCTTAAATTCTCGGCTAGTGTGATTTTGCTTGCTGACCCGACATACATCCCTTTTTGGCAGTGGAGAAAATATGGTGGCTTCCTCTCCTTGTTCTTTCATGCAAGTAGCTAACATCTGGATCAACTTACTTGCAGATTCTAGATCTTTAAGAAATCACAAAAAGTAGTGTAAGAAGGTATTGACTTGATCTTCGGCCTCTTCCATGCAACCCAAGTCGCACAAGGCTTCTATGCATGTTTTACATTGCATATCCTTTGGTGTTATTATTCCTATGTTTTTTTTTTAGTGTTTCATAGTGTGGTCTATCTGTGTGCTTCCTTTATCGATATTTAGGTTACACGTTTTATTTTATCGTGCAGGAGAGCCTCCTCCAAATATCTTTGCGTCGCGCTCTACAATTGCTCACATGCATGCGCTTTGTCTAAGGACCTCTATGTCGCCTACTACACCTCTTTGTGGATCCAAGCTTCTTCTAGTGACTTTTGTGTCACCCTATGCAATTCCTCCCACATCCATGCCTCTTCAAGATATCTTTGAGTCACACATTGCAGCTCTTCATGCACTCTTTCCTCTTCGAGTGTTCTCTAAGCATTATGAAAAAACTACTTCTATTGAGAAACATCAAACTTTGGAGGGGGTTGAGATGCCTTCCTAATATTTCCATCTGGTTTTTGACTCGATCCTTCACCATGCTTGAACTCTGCCTCCATCTTCTCCATTCCACGAGTTACTACCCAGATGTCAACCCCCTTGCTATTCTTCTTGTTTTTCCATGGCTTGACATGCACCATGTTATAGTTGGTCTTCTTGTCCTCCCACTTCTTCAGTAAGTTAGTACAATCATCAATTACATGTTCATGAATATAACAATATGCACATAATATGTGTGGTTTGGTGCAAAATCGTGAGACATGACCAATCTCACAGTAATTAAACATGTGGGGGGTCTACCTCCACCTTCACCATATCTACGACCACGAACATGCCCATATCCACCTTGGGATCCTCCTTGGTATCTGCCTCTGTCTGTGCCACCACGCTCACCACCTTTATTCTCCTCTTGTACCCAAAATGCATTGCGGGTGTTATCTTGCATTTACTGGAGGGAGCAATAGCTATTGACATCATGGCCGATAGATTTATAGAACTCACAAAATAGACTGTGAGTCATCAATTGGTATTTCTTCAATGTGGGAAAATGGGGTGGCACATGGCCCCATTGTTTACACATCTCACACCATTCTTCCTGTTTAGATGGAAATGTATTAGGCGTGCCTGTCGCCACATACCTCGGAAGGACCGATTAATCACCTCAACGATGCCCCTATGAACAACATGTACACCATACATGCTCATGCATGAATTTAGTCTTTTCCATATATTGCAATTGTATCATTAGGTTGGACAATTGTGACTGAACCTGCACCAACCCGACCGATGTCTCTACGCCTCTAGTGTAGCTTCCAAGCACATCGCGATTTTGACTGCCTCTTCCTGATTCGTCACCTTTTGTTGGGTGAGCATAACTTGGATATGGGGGAGTAACCCCACAATGAAACTATTGGGCCTCATAAATGTCACATTTATATCTTCTTTTTTCTTCACYATTCCTTACATTTCATTGTCCCATTAACCTTCCATCATACCATTTCCATAATGATACTTGGGTTTCTCCTTATTATTTTCCATTGTATTCATTTCAGTATTATAAGTGAATTTATGATTAAATATTAGAAAAATGACATATTTTCATTATATATCAAGGTTGGATGAGTTTGATCATGTGTGCAGGCATATGTGAAGATTTCAACAAAGTCAAATATTACCACCTAGCCTCAAATTCGAATTTCATCTTCAAGCTTTGAAGATTTGAAGAATATTTGGGACAATCATTCAAGCATATTCAAAGGAGAAGATCATGGAGATTTTGATAGGATATCTTATCCAAGATATGAGTGGAGGATTTGAAGGAATAAGTTGAGAGAATAGTGTATCTGTAATTATGACACTCTTCAAGACTTTCATGTATATAAGAGAGTGTTCTCTCTTCATGAAGGGTGGGGGACATCATGTAATGGATAATTTGGGAAATTGGAGTTAGAGATGAGAGATTAGACTTAGATCAGCTTGAAGTCTTAGAAGGGGATTCTTAGCTTTGATTCTTCGCTTTGATTCTTAGCTTTGTTATTCTTTCATGCTTTTTCATTTGACTCTTGTAATATAATTTGAGATTGATATATTGTGTGAGCTCACATATGTCTTTTGTCATTCAACTTTTCACATGTTGTATTGTTTTTTCCTTATGCAATTTCCTACTTTCCTAGTTAGTCTTTCAATGCTTTCCTAGATTAACTTCATTTCGGAAATTTAGATTAGATTACTTCTACTTCAGTCCTGCATATATAGTGTGTGTGCTTCATAAGCCTACGAACCTCGGATTGACAAATTAAATAGTTGGGCAAATACTACAACACAATTAAAACGACAATATTTCCGCCTAACATTTTGGCGTCGTTGTTTAGTTTAGGTTTAGTTTGATTTCCTACAAGTGTGTCTGCATGTGTTGGTAAGGGGTCATAACAACTACTTGAGTGGAGAATCCTCATGTTCTCCCTACTAGCTCTAGCGTGTGCATTTCAATTGTAGCAAGTGTGTTTTCCGCAACTATGGAGAGTATGTGTTTCAACAAGAGTATTTTTCATGTGTTTTTTATTTTATTTTATTTTTTTATTTGGGTGCTATAAGAATCTTCTTTTTCAATATGTTTTAACAATGAGTGTCAGCTTGGAACTACTCACTCAGATCCTCGCGAAAGTCAGGATCTCCTCTTCTCAGGAAGAGGAGATCTTGATAGCAATTAAAGATTCAAATACTCCTCCAGCAACAACCGAGGATTCAAGATCTGAGGACTCCTATGCATTAGATGACGAACAAACATTCGAGCAAGAGATTAAGGAAGATGAAGAGGAGTTACAACAAGATCTGAGTGAGGAAAAACGCGCCTATGAAAGCATTATCCAGCAATGGTTCCAGGTAAGCACTCAATCATATACATTTTATTTCTTAGTTAGTTTGTTGTTACATCAACAAAATTCGTTTATTCAGGTAAATTTCTATTTTTCGTTTGAAAAATTGCACATGAACATATTGTTGTTACTGTTGTGTGCTTGGCTCCACTGGAAATTTGCCTACATGTAACCAATTTTTAATTCTAATTAGCATAGAGTAGTTAGGCTAATGAATAAAACAACATTTTTGCTCTAATTTTTTTTAGAATAAGTATGCTCTCCTCTGTGCTTCGAGCGATCGCAAGGATCATAAAATAGGGATGATTTGGATTTCAAGAATGAATGTTTTTTCAAAACATGCTTAACAGTAAATCACAATAAAACCAATTTCACATGCTATTACAACATGTTGATGCAGTGGAATTTTTTTTACGCTGTTGCAACATGCTGATACAACGAAAATTTTCGTTGTTACAACATGTTGATACAACAAAAAATTTAGATGCTGAAACAATGAAATTTTTACGTGCTGTTACAACATGCTGAAACAGTGAAATTTTTACATGTTGTTATAACATGCTGAAACAGTGAAATTTTTACATGCTGAGACAGTCGTTGTTATAGAAAAATTTTATATGCTGAAACAATGATGTTTTATTTTTTTTAACAGTGACTGAATAAATTTGCAGATCTGCAAACAATAAAACTACGAACATTTTTCGCCTACAATTTTCAATAAACTTGTCTCCATTTGCTCAAAATTTCATTTAAATTCTTCTTAAAATTTCTTTCTTTCATTTAATAAAATAAAATAAAAATAAAAATCTTTGTTGCGCATCCATCCTCAACCTGCAAAATAAAAACAGTACACATTAGGTGAATAAAAACAAATTGCATTTTTCATGCTAAAAACAATGCTAAACTATGGTCGGTTGAATTCCATTTAAACTGTGCAAAAAAAAAAATATTGTTTCCTGCTGCAATAGTTTCTGGTTTGAATGGAAACAATGTCATCTTTTGTCTGCATCCTTCCACGCTGAAAATGTGTGTGTCTCATTTGCTCTCGATTGATTTGCACTACCCATGTAAAACCTGCAATAATTCTATGCAACTCTTGATCCATATATTCAATGACCGGCTGCAAACACCCTCGAACGCTTGAAAACTGCTCAATTAAGATCTCGTCTCTCTCTGTGATCATTGAAAAAAAATATGCAACACAACAACAACAAAATAGTTTTGTTTTAGAGATCCATCTCCAGATTTGTGATAACAAGCAAACTACCCTAGTCTCCCAATGAACGAGGATCCCAATGCAACTCCTGTGATAGCTCTTATCTTTTTCGATAATTAAGAAGCTGTGATTTGCTTCCCCGATCTTCATGTTTAATTTGAGCTTCATATCAGGAATTGTAATTGGGTTGTTGACCGAAAAATAAGAACCAAATCATGATCGTGAAACTATTCTTTCTCTTCCTTACCTAAATATTGTTGCGTAAAATCAAAATCATGATTCAGTTGCGAGATTTTGCAACAATATACCCTCTTTACCGTGGCTTTTAACTGCCAAAAGTCGTTGTGATGATTGGTGGAAAGATTATGATTATGCATATCCACAGGTCGATATCAAAATATGTCAACACCAATTAATTCACAATCGGTCCAGATCCTGAAGCGATCGACCATTTCATCATTAAATAAATAAAAATCAACACCATTAATAAATAAAGATTGGATGCGGCCACGTGTTTTCACATCGTCTCCGGATTTCTTTGCGCAGTCGATAATTCTTACGATCATGACCGGTTGGTGTAATATTGTTTTTGAAATTTATACAACATCCAATACGTGATATACAATTTCGAGAATCATCCAGTGAACAAGAGAGTATCGAGACTGGTCACAGGAGTATACGTTAAATTTTTTATGATGACTTCATCGAAAATTTGCTAAAATGGGGTATCTCTTTGTCTTTTCACTAAGGCCACATCTAGAAATGAAGCAAAATGACAAATTGTGCTTTCCTTGCTGTTGCAGTTGGATCGTATTGTGCTTAGGGTGGCCAGTCATTGTGTTTTTCGATTCACAAGAATTCAACCGATGGAAGTTGAAACGTTGAATTACATTGGCACTCAACTCAGTTGATTGCACCTATCCACCTGTGTAGAGGAGCGACCATTGTACCTATCCACAAGCATTCAACTGATGGTAGTTGAAACGTTGAATTACACCGACGCTCAACTCAGTCTTACTTTTGGAACGCTAAAGCCGATACCAGGTCCAGATCTTCTCGGCGTGCAGATCACTCCCTATTTCCATCAAAAAGATATAAGGAGTATGAACTCACCTTCAACTCAGCAAAATGAAAAAGACACATCCAGAATTATATGCCCATGATTTTACTGCTATGGGCCATATGCCAAGGCTGGCTCGTCGTTTGTTTTTTCTGCTTGGGATGACTTGAACGATTGACCTGTCTGTTTTGCAGTTCTTCGTACTTCTGAATCACTTCAATTCAACACCAATTCAGAAGCATCTGAGAATATGCCTCATGGATGAATTTCCTACTGTGGGTATGGTGATTGATATGGGCAATCCCTCGCTCAATCGACCAGTTGATGGTTTTCTCAAAATCAGAATAGTGAGCGCTTCACGTGTGCTTGTTGAAGTGTCTTGGCTCGCATGGACGTAGATGTTCTCTTAGTTAGCGTGATCTGGAGATTTGACAATCCTCGTGTTCTATGTGTACACTCGTTACAGGTTCCATTTGATCGGTAAGATCAATCCTGTAGGTGTATCCCTGATTGAAATGAAAGCAATTCCATGTCGACGATTCCTTTTATCACTGCAAGCATGGATAAATAATCCGCTCAATTCCCCGCTATCGTTTGACATATTGGAGAATGAGCAGAGAAAATATTGGACCAAAGAAAATCGTGTTGGGAGAAGGCGATTCGAAAAAAAATGGGCCCGACACTTTGAGAAGTTGAATGGCAGCTTTCCTTGCACTCCATCTCACCTCACATGTCCGATTTTATCACCTTCATGTCAAACGATTCAAATACCTCACGAGAATGGGATGATAAGAGGCCTTTTAACTTGCAACATATGGGAAACTTGGATTTGACAATGAGAATACAACAAATAACCAGTCTTCTGATGATGAGTACCAGCGACAGAACTTGCTATTGTCAGCAATACTGAATGAGTGGGTTAATGGTCTTGCAAAAATAAGTTTGAACAATCCTGTCACCATTGGGATATGTTGTAAAAAATGAATGGGCTCTGCCTAGAACTTGTAGTTCATCATCAGAATACAGATTTCCATCTACGTTAGTTCAAAGTTACATCAAGGTGCCATGTCATTTCAGGTTTGCAGTGTTGTTGGCTCTTTTGCGATCTCAATTCAAATCAAAACCTTCTCGCAAGGTTGTGGTTTTCTTCTCAACATATGGTGCGGTGGATTTCCACTATGCACTCATAAGTGAGTTTCATTGGGTTACATATTTTCAAGAGGTGGATGAAGAAAAGGGAAGCTTCATAAAATCCAAAACGTTTTGTCTACATGGAAATATGGCACAAGCAGAACAAAAGCAAACTTTTCCTGGATATAATGAAGAAAAATGTGCTCTTCTCTTATGCACTAATGTTGTAGCAAGAGGATTGGAATTTCCAAAAGTTGGATGCATTATCCATTATGACTCTCTAGGAGATGCGAATGAATATGTGCACAGGGTTGGTAGAACATAATTGCAGAAAGGGGAAGTTGTGTTATTTTTGCAGCCTATTGAGTTGGATTATTTAAAATAATTGCAGAAACATGGCGTTCCCTTGAATGACCTTTCATTGCAAAATGTTTTGGACCATATTCACGTGCAAATAGGAAACAAATTTAAGCGTACAATTCAATAATTGATGAACATTAGGTACGCCTCATTCCAGAAATACAATACAATGCGTCATTTATCGTTTATGAGCACACTGTTTCGCTATCTCTTGCTACCCCAACTGGTAAGATAACTAAATGCGATTTTGGTATATGATTGTCAAGTGGAGCATCAATTTATACTCAGATCTACTTCTCATCATTTGGAGAAGAAATTATGCCGATGTCTTCTTGAGAAAACAAAAGGTTGGTTGTCATTTTGCTCTCAACTCACCCTTGATTATCCATAAACGTTAATTTTGCTAACGATGGTGTGTCTGAGGTGATGCGTTTTAAATGACATATGCATTTTTGTTATCTAACTTGTGGAATATTTGAAGGTTAATGATAATGCAGGATTGGTCGAGTAACTAATACAATGCACAATTTTTAGGGAAGTTAATGACAACAACCTTGGATCCATCCTAAGTGCAATCCAAATATCTCTGAATTCACCGTCTTATTGCTTGAATTTTTAGTCAGTAGGGGATGAATGGAAGTGTCATAACCAGGTTTCTTTTTCCTTGAATGGCGGTTGCATAAGCAGCAGACGTTCATCAACGACAACAACATAGAAAGGATTCAAAGCATTATTGCACAAGAGATTTTTAATAGAACTTTCCAAGATGTAGCATAGGATTTATGGCACCAAATAAATGATGTTTTGGCACATGCAAGAAGGACTAAGTTGAAGTTTATAATTGATATTTTGATTTGATGGAACTTCTTATGACTTTTTGTGCTGTGACCTTATTTATATTTCTAGAATAATGAAGTTTGCTTCATTTCTACATCATGAATTTCTTTTATTTTCATTTGTTTTGTTGTAAAAAGAAAAACAATAAAAATAATAATATTAATAAAATCATACAAAAATATTTTCATGGAAAGAAAAACAATAAAAACATTTACAAACTCAAAAAATTTAAAATTGCAAATGGATATTCTTGAAAACAATACGAACGCATGATTTTCCGGTTCAAAGATAATTTGTTTTCTTGAAGTAACTTTGGCGGCAATCACTGACAAAGCGAATAAGTGTGGACAATAGGTATAATTACAGTTATTTTTCAATTAGCTTGCATTTATCTCTTGTGTTTTATATTTTGTGATGCTCTCACGAAGTTTTGATTACGGGATTAGTACTAAAGACTGATTGCAGGAGCGAGACACTCATTTTCCATGACACTGTGATCTTCAAATATCACAACATTTTTTTTCAGAAAAACATGTTTGCTAGACAGCTTGAAGGAGTTGTTACTCATCATAAAAAATTTTCACATCTTGATGTTTATTGTTACACATAAACATTTTTCCAAATTTCATACTGTAACACTGTCCCATTTCTCCTTCAAAGCCGATTAGTCATCCTGGTGTTGAAGCCATCTTCCATTGCCTTATCCTTCACGATTTCACACGCTTATTTTTCTGAGTTGCATACATCATTTCCTTTATCTTTTTCCGTTCATTTTTGCCTTTCCATTTTTCCTTCTGAATAAAACAAACTCCCTTTTCCATGATTACATTGCCTTGATTCCTTATCATAAACCCTGTTACTACTGAGATTTTTTTTTATAGTCCTACCAAATCTTTTTATACAAACTCGCATTGACTGATGTGGGATTCCTTAAGGCCCACCTTTCAACAAGTCTTGCCCCATCAACCTCAACACCTTATCTGGGATATAGACTAGAGTTCCTTTTTGAGTACCTTGAGGCTTGCATGCCTTAATGGTAAGATCTCTTGCTAGCAATAATGGGAATACATCAATGTCCCTTGATCGTTAGATCTTGCAAGTGGCTGGACCTCAACCCATCTATTCGCACTTCGCAATATGTACTCGGGTACCTTGACACTCATTGACATCATTGGTGAGTTTGTCTCACATTGGTTAACAACATTCATCAATGGCCGGTAATCCAATGATTTATCTTCATGCTCGACATCAACACATTCATTCGCATGATGAGAATTGTACCATCGATTTTTTAATGGGTGAAGAATATACACTTTTTCATGATCCCCTCAGCAGTTGTAGCTATATGATTTCGGATCTATGAGAGTACCACAGTTCCATGATCCAACAGTAGCAATTCAAATTCCTTCACTTCCCATGATCTAGTTACAACAACAACAGCATTAGCAGTTCCATTTTCCTGATCTTGCAGTAGTGACACCTTCTATCTTCCATCAGTCACAGTCAGATATTCTTTGCCCCAGCAGTTACAATAGTTGCAGCTACATCGCCAATCACGTTTTCTTGATCTAGCAACCACAACAACTACATCTACTTTTTGGGTAAGTGGAGGTATGTTGTTTTCTAAGCTTTAATCACACAATTCTTTATATGATGACTTGAATATTTTGGAAAATTTCCTCATTGTGTTCTCTTTCCTTCCATAACCTACCCTAAGTTGCATGAGGATATGCAATCACTTCAGTTGGGGGGGGAACTAAACTATTTCACCACATATTCATTACCATTATTCTATTTTACCCTCTCATCATTCCATTTATGATTCACTAACATTTATTTTCCAACGACACTTTGTTGCATCTCTATTGATATACGTATTGGCATGATTCAAAAAGATAAAAAAAAAAGGGCTTTCTTATACTCATTGATGCTCTCTTATGCACATTGATAGCTTATTATTTCCAGTGAAGTACATGGCTAAATTATTGCAACAATAAAATCAATAAGTGAAATGAATGTTGTTAACACAAGAACCAACATCTTTTGTATTCATGGTCGTCACACAAGAACCAACCATAAGAAAATTTCACATGTTGTTACTCTTGTATCACATACCCTAGAAAAATTCCTTGTTAAAAGGACATCATCAATCAAAGCCATAGTTTGAATGCCAAAAGTTCTTAAGAAGATCCATGCATGGTTGCATGAGGACATGCAACAAGTTGAGTTGGGGGGCATGTTGGGCCTCAGAAATGTCACATTTATATCCTCTTTTTCCTTCACTATTCCTTACATTTCATCGTCCCAGTAACCTTCCATCATACCATTTCCATAATGATACTTGGGTTTCTCCTTATTATTTTCCATTGTATTCATTTCAGTATTATAAGTGAATTTATGATTAAATATTAGAAAAATGACATATTTTCATTATATATCAAGGTTGGATGAGTTTGATGATGTGTGCAAGCATATGTGAAGATTTCAACAAAGTCAAATATTACCACCTAGCCTCAAATTCGAATTTCATATTCAAGCTTTGAAGATTTGAAGAATATTTGGGACAATCATTCAATCATATTCAAAGGAGANGATCATGGAGATTTTGATAGGATATCTTATCCAAGATATGAGTGGAGGATTTGAAGGAATAAGTTGAGAGAATAGTGGATCTGTAATTATGACACTCTTCAAGACTTTCATGTATATAAGAGAGTGTTTTGTCTTCATGAATGGGGGGGACATCATGTAATGGATAATTTGGGAAATTGGAGTTAGAGATGAGAGATTAGACTTAGATCAGCTTGAAGTCTTAGAAGGGGATTCTTAGCTTTGATTCTTTGCTTTGATTATTAGCTTTGTTATTATTTCATGCTTTATTATTTGACTCTTGTAATATAATTTGAGATTGATATATTGTGTGAGCTCACATATGTCTTTTGTTGTTCAACTCTTCACATGTTGTATTGTTTTTGCCTTATGTAATTTCCTACTTTCCTAGTTAGTCTTTCAATGCTTTCCTAGATTAACTTCATTTCGGAAATTTAGATTAGATTACTTCTACTTCAGTCCTGCCTATACAGTGTGTGTGCTTCATAAGCCTACGAACCTCAGATTGATAAATTAAATAGTTGGGCAAATACTACAACGGAATTAAAATGACAATATTTCTGCCTAACATAAACATTATTTATGTTGCATGTCCTGGATTTGGAATGTCAACCTATCCAACAATATTTTAAACTGTTGGTCACAATCCTATATAACTTCTCCTTCCTTCTATTCGATCTCCTTGATTTCTGTAATGCATTGGGATTCTGACTTAGGTTTCAAAAACTCCCTAAGTAGATCCTACTTAATCTCGGCTAGGGACCTTGCATGTATTATTGGCGCAATATCCTTATACTTCATGTACCACGTCAGGTCTCTATGCTTGAATGTGGTTTTTAGTTGCACGATTTTAATTGCTTCATCTGTAATTCTATTTACAGACCATATTTCCTCACAGGTGAACCAATGTTTCTTTTCATCATCCTTTCCCATTCCATGGAACACGTGAAACCTTAGTGTACTATCTTGATTGGCCATCTTTGAACTTGAGCTAGTTCCTCTTCTTTGACTGCTATTAACTCGACTTTTCCACATCACTATTTCTTGGGGTAAAGTATTACTGACTTCACCTTCTTCTTCACTCATCTCATCACTTCTCTCTTCTTCTTCTCTTGCTTCTACTCCAATATATCCACTATTTGTTGTGTTTTCTTCTTGATTAAAAATGTGCAAGGGGGGTGGTACAAAGGGGCGGTAAGTCCATCTTCTTCTGAAACTTCTTGCAAGGTGACCCATAGATTTTTTTATTTGAAGTTGTGCAAGACCATCTACTACTATCAATTCATCCCCCCCACCATTAGCTGAGCCTCCATCTTCCTTTTCTTCTGATGCACCAACACTCGACACCCTACCTTCTTGTCCTGACTTCGCACCACAAATGTGTGATCCTTTTTCCGGGCCAATATGCGCACTACAGATCTGTGATTCATCTCTCGATCTGATTTGTGCACTATCACCTTGCGCATAATTTCTCTCTCCAATCAGCACACTACTACTATGTGTGTCATCCTCTCTTCTTATCAGCGCACCATTACTCTATACTTCATCTTCTTCTAAGGTTGTGACACTCCACAACAACCAAGGGGTTCAAAATTAGTCACCTAGGTCTGTACTAGCATCACTACCAGTATTCTTACTGGACACCATCTCCTCTATGCCACACCTATTCGCGGGCCTATCCTCGTCTATGCTCTAATCTAACACAACATGTACTCCTACACTACCACTCGGTGTGGTTTATTTTCTCTTCATCTTGGACCCAACCCTTGTCATGTTGCCATGAATAATTCGTTTCCACCTTTCTCTTTCTCTCTTCATCTTATCTCAACTCTTCTTGCATAGCTCTCGACTCTTTTTCTCCTCTGCTCTTCTGGGTCCATTCCATACCTCACGTCATCTTGACAATTTATGGATCCTCCTCAACAAAACCATTCTCTCTCTTTTATGACTTTCCCCCATATTTTCATAACCCCCCCCCCACACACACACANCACTAGGGAAGTTTTCTCATCCATTCAATCGGGCTCCATGCGCATCATCCCCTTCTCCATGATTTTATTTTTTATCCAATTTAACATAAATTATTCTAGCATCCACCTTCTTGATCCTTATTCAAACTTTCTTTCCACCTCGCAGAAATGATCAGTGTACTCCACAATAAATTAAATAATGTATCCTTCTTTTACTTGAGAAAACCAACTCGACTCCACTTCTTGTCCAATGCTTTCAAATTTTCAAGTTTGGCTTGATCTCAAACCACTGGCTCCAATGGTCACACTGGAGAATTGGTAGCACTTGCCTCTTTAGCCACTCATGCAACATAAAAGTAAATTATGTGAAGAAAATCTCATGCATATCCGAGTAAAGATATATTCCTTTCCTTTGGTTTTCATTCACCCTCAATCCTTGAGTCTCTCACAGGGAAAACTTGTCTTCTTTCGCTTCTATCCAGTCTTGAATCTCCTCCTTAGAAGGATGCTAACTCATTTTTTTCTTTCATCGATCTCAACAAGAATTCAGGTCCCAAAAAAAGAACCATTTGTTGGGTGTTTTTGGTCCATGCTTGCGTGCATCCCATCCTTCTTAATGTTGGGGATTTTTAGACCCAATTTTCATCCAAAATCGTCCAACAAAACCCCCAAAGCACCGACATATCAATCCTCAACCAAGGGAGAGGAAGGCCTCACCCGAGATGCAGATAGGATCACAGAGACGATAAGGTATTGTGACAGGGATGGAGGCTTAAGCACATGAAAAGTCATTGCGATTGGCATCCATGTAGCTGATGTATGATAAAATATTAGGACTAAGAATTAAAATACTACACACACATATTCAACTCATACGTAACATACTGAGAATGGATTAAAACTTTCATATTTTTATTACTGGAAGCATTCCATCACATCAAAGATATACATTGTGCATGATAGATACATATGACAACCATATAAATTCATATCTTTGCTATATAAAACCTCAAAATTACAACTTGTTGTGCCATGCACCCTTTCTCAAAGCTCAAGCATATAATAGACACATAACTATATTCAAATCATTACAACAATACAACAGGCTCAGAGTGAGCTCAATACCGAAGGCTCAATTTTCTCAATATCTCACTATTCTCACAAACTATCTAACTAAGCTAACTCTATTTCTGATGTTAGAGCTTCATTTTATATCTTTCTCTACTAGGGAGCACTATCTCTTTCTACTATGCTCCACTCGTTTGTCTGATAAAACTATCTCAAATGATTCTAGTGCTTGCTAACACTCCATGTAGACTTCCTGCATCAAAGGAAATTCTAACTGTCTGGCCAACTCATTCTTTGGTCATCCCATGTCTTTTATGATGTTGGCAATAATCATTCGGGAAGATTTCCCGATGATTCCTTTCTTGATTCTGGAGGGAATCTTCTAGTTTTTCAGTGCAACTGACAAAACTCGGACCGACGCGTACTTGGTATTCTTTAAGCTTGGCGCACAACTGAAAAAACTCAGTCCGGTGTGCACTTTATGTCATTCCTCACGCATTTCCATAGGCATGCACAAAATTATGGAATGAGCACGCACAACTCCGTTTGTGCGCACACACAAAACTGAACCCAAAACTTTAGGTGCCAACACTCGTATCAACAATTTTTTTTAAAACAAAACAAAATCATATTCTTAGCTTAACAAGTAAAGTATGAGAAACAAGATTCCATCAACATAACTGTATCACAATCCAAATGCCATCATTTGCATGTTACAAGATCATCACTCATAGCCCAAATATGAGTTTTCAACCATGGTCAAAGAACTTGTATCCACTCTTGACCTTGTCAACAATTCATCAGTAGAGAAATCCACACATGCTCTCAATCATAAGCCAAAATTAATACCAAAAATCTGACCATGAATCCATTTCCATAAGCCAACATTATAGAGGAAGAACTTTTAATAAATCCATTTCTTGCAAGCCACTTGTTTTTTGAGATGATTTCTCAATTGCATACTCTTCTTAAATTCTACAACCATATGGAGGCACATAAACACTTGATCAATCCAACAAGAAAAATATAAAAACAATAAAATATTTTATCTTGAACTTAACTAGCCCAACCATATCAAACAATAAAATAAAAAAGGGGGTGCAAGGCTTATAGCCTTTATTCCAATATGGAATCAAAATATTCACATATTTTCCAAGAGTCAAGGCATAGTACTTGTAGCCTTCAAGCTTAATTCATTGATTCATAACATTGAGAATTTAAGGATTTTCTTTCTCATCATGACATGCAATCATGCAATTTCAAGATCCCTCTCTTGAAAAAATGCAACTATATCAGTATTCCAATGATACAAAGCTATCATTATGAATATTGCATATAAACAACAATTAGTGTTATACAAAGTATATAATCCAAACAATATTGCCACTCAACAAAAGGAGTTTCATTAGCTTCAATGATAAAACCTTAATCCATAACCATGAAGAACTTGCAAGGTGCAATAAAAAAGATGTTCACAACCCTATGTGCATGCATCTTCATTGAAGATGCAAACTATCGAAAATAATACTAACATGAAACAAATATGAATTCTAACACCATTAAATATGATTCCCCACATGTGATAAGGAGTTGAAGTTGAATGTAGAAGAACCATTTGTTCAAAAAATATAATGATTTACATCCTTTCTATATATGATGGCATACCAATTATTAAGATGGAGACCAAGTTACTAGTATGGTTATTCATGGAGTGAATAAATAGGATAAATTTGAACATTGAAAGGAATCATTAAGTGAGGGACCAATGATATAATTCAATGCCAAATGTGAGGTGAACCACCAACGAGGAAACTAGAAACCAAGGTAATAAAACTCTAGATAAAATCCCTAGAAAAAACATGTCGTGGTCGATAGGGGTAGATCAATTGGAATAAAGGCATTGATGAATCCCTTCAACTAACACAAGGTAAGAAGATCAATGATGAATGACTATCACTTTATACTCAACTCAATGAATTAGCCAAACATGGGAGTAATACATAATATTTCCCTTAATATGGAGCAAAAAAAAGGTTGATTTGGGAAATAACCACTTATAAAATGAAATCATGGGGAATGAATCAAGGAAGGTCAAAATGGGGACATGAGAGAGAGTGAGTTTTGATAGACATAGCGAGTGGAAAAAACTTAGTTTCATTAGGCTAGTGATACCGACAAAACTCTATGAACATGATGACCATGCAAAAGGACAATACCCAAGGAAGATGTTTTTGATAAGGGTGACACCAATGACTTCCTAAAAAGACTCACAAGCACTTCATTCATGGTTAAAAATCCCAAAATTGTAATAACTCGTTTTTGTGTGGAGGGTTCTATTTATTTTTTTGGATTTTTTCACTTTGTTAGAAATAATGAAAGAATCATGAGAGTAGGTGACTATTCACATTACAAGAAAATGGTTCATAAGTGTGCATGAGAATATATGGTCAAAATAAAGCAAGGTAATGGATATCTGGCAATCAATGAACACCCAAGTGCATGCTCCCCTCTAATGGAAATGGTTTTCATGCATTAAGCACAAAAAAGACAAAAAACATAATGAATAAATGGAAGTAAGCAATAGAAAGAAATGGGTGGACAAAAACATCCAAGAAAAGGCTGGGTGCTCCTACAGAAATGGCCATAAATGGATAAGAGTGGAGAATAATGTTGAAAATGCAATTTCAACCTACAAGAGCTCTTGATCTTGTGGAAAATTCTTGGGATGGATTCCATATGATAATGAGGTGATAATCTAGGGTCACCCATAATAGGAATGTGTTGTTATGGGAAGAGTGTGAAAGTGATGAATAAAAATGGGATAAAGAAAGAATGTCCAATAGAGGGGATCCTACTACACATTACAATAACAAAAGGATGTAATGCAATTTTGTAGAGAGAAACCATAATCCTATATGCAAGTTCGATAATATTCCTTACCGAGCTAAACATGGCTTAAAGAATGATTTAAAAGGACCATGAATTCGAGACTAACATCCTACACCTACAACAAAACAACTTTAAATCTATGGAAGAGCTTTCAATATTAAAGTGTTTGATAACATTTTGATCAATGGAAAAATCAAGAGTCTTAATTATGGAAATGGAAATATTAGCCAAGGTATCTTATTTTGAAAGTGAGTGGAGAAGGTAAAGATGCTTGGAAACTATTAACATCACCAAGGTAGATGAAATCTAAGGTCTTAATGTTGGAGCTTATGGTTCTTTGTAACCTCACCTTGTCATAATATTGAGCTGATTATGAGAGGGACTTGACAAACAAGCAAATGGAGTTGACTATGTCGCATTGATCATTTCCAAATTCACTTTTTAGGGATAGTTATGGGTGTATGGTCCCATACATGGAGGGTTTTATCATCTACTCAAAGCTATATATAGATAACTTCTTTGATGGATATATCAATACCATCTTATGGAGATTTTGTCATTATGCTTAAGTGCTAAAGATGTCTATTGACACCACCACTGCTCTTGGCTTCTTTGTTTTCAATTTTGTTGTTTGTTCACCTATTCCAACATGGTATCAAAGTTGTTTGGTTCTTTATCAGGGTTTTGCATGATGCTAATGCATTCCATTAGATGCTAGTGGTTTTTTTCAATGAGTTGAGTTTGGCAGGATCGATTTCTAAGGCAGAAGATTGGATAGTTTCTTTGTTGGAAGTAGGATTGAGGATCCTTTATTTGAGAAGATTGTTTATGTGGATGTCTTCTTTTTGGAGATATATCTCTACCTTGTGATTTTGATGTGCATTATTGATGGAAGAATGCAAGGGTTAATGCCATAGACCTATTTTTTTTTCGTTGCATCATCGTTAAAGAAGGAAACATTGTTATCGTATTGTTTAATTGTTAAGTGGTGGTCTCTTGTGCTATGTATCACTTATTGTCGTTGAAGGACAGATTAGGGATCTATCTTCTTGGGTAATCTATTTATTGTTTGTTGAGTTTATTTTCAAATATTGACAACATAACATAGGTTGGTTGACTTGCTTGAGTTTGATTATGTGCAGATTTGAAATTAGTGTGTGCTCTTTGTTAGAAATATGAGTGAAGTTATTTTGTGCTCTTTGTTAAAAATATGAGTGTTATAGAGACTTTGTGTAGAGAAAGAGAGAAGGTTGAAACTTGTCTCTCAAGGAAAGAACCACCGTTGAATTGAATAAATTGGTTTTTAAGCTTCATCATGAAATCGATGGGAAGGATAAGACCATTCAAAGGTTGCAATAGTGCAAGACAAGTTTTGTTGCAAATTACTTGTATACTTCTACCTTGAAGAAGTTTGATGAAGGTATTATGTAGATCGATGTCTTGGAAACAACTATGGAACATGTCTTTCATAACCTAATGGAAGAATTTGTGGATAAGAAAGACATACTTTATTATTTGGAGGAGGAAGTTAAAAACCTCACTCATAGTGATATTGATGGATTGAAGGAGAGGATTAGTGCACTAGAGCAATCCAATACCTAGCTGGAGAAGGAATCTACCTTCTTCCAGGCTTCTCTTAATGAGATTAATAAGGAAGATGCTCCCCTTTATACATGTCAGATTTGATTATTTAATGAATATCAAGTTTTAAAGAAGGATTATGATGTTTTATTTTTGTAGATGGTTGAGAAGGATGAGACTATTCAAGATTTGCAGGATTGCAAACAGGGTCTTGAGAATGAAGTCAATTGTCTGCAAATTATTATGAAGAATTTTAAGCCCAATGGTGTGCCTCAAAGTACTTATTTTGCTGATATTTTTGATGATGTTGTTATTAGCCTTCATTTTAAGAAGCATGGTGTTGATGGAATGGATTCTCCTCATTCCTTGTTGGCTACTACTACTAAGACTTCTCCTAGATTTGAGAAACATACTACCAGTATTGGGTCCCAACTAATGAGTAAGATAGCCTATACCAAAGGTGGAATTTGTAAGAGTGGACAAGGAAACATGTTCCAATTATTCTTGAGTTGAGACCACATATAGAAGTTCTTGGATATGATGGGATTGTTGAATATTTGAAGCTTTGGGCCGTCATTCTCCACAAGAAAGTACAAGAAGACCCATTTATACCATTACAATAAGCCCTAGGAAGAAGTTGAAGACCCAGAAAGAGAAGTTGGCCCCACATGAAATTAATAAAGAAATTGAAGACCCAGAAATAAGAAGTCGGCCCCAGACGGACGCCCAGATTAGTATAAATACAAGACTAGCTCATTTCATTTGGACAGTCAGACAACTCCTTCTACAGTGGGCAGAAGGAAGTTGCAGCTACAAGTTTTGGTAATTTTGCTATTTCTAGATTTCTAGTATCTTGGAGGGTGCGCCACACTTGGAGAATCTCTTTCTTAGTTATTTTGGATCATCTTATTGAGGAACTAGGTCTTGGAGACACTATCCTTGGGGAGGATCTTCTTTGTATGGTATTTTGGCTATTGATGGTGATGTACTAGTAATATCTTGGAATGAATTATTCTATAGAAAGGTTGTTAGGTTTTCTCCCAAGGTTAGGTTTCCCAGGATAAACTCTTATGTTCTTGTGTTGTGTTTTTGTGTTGTGTTCTTGTGGCTACTATGCATGGTTAATATTTCTAGATCTTGTTATTTCCGTTGTATTGCTATAATTGATATTTTCAGTGTATAATTATTCTATGATGATTGTGATATAAAAGTAAATCTTGTTTGTAATCATAAGGAAATAACTATCAAGATCTGAGAAACATATAAAACACCAACATGGTTTCAGAGCTAGTTGAAATATTGCCATTGCACAATTATAGTTGCAGTTGCCAGTTACAGTTGCAACTACAGTTACAATTGCAGTTGCAATTACAATTGCAGTTGCCAGTTGCAGTTGCAGTTATAGTTGTAGTTACCAGTTTCCAGTTACAATTGCAGTTGCCAGTTGCTAGTTGCAATTGTAGTTACAGTTGCGGTTGCAGTTTCCAGTCGCTAGTTGTAGTTGCAGTTGTCAGTCGCTAGTTGCAGTTTCCAGTTGCCAATTGCACAAACCTCAAGATTAGAAGACAAGCTGAATGGTGCTACAAATTTTAGAGGTATGCACTTATATATGTTTCCAAGTTATATCATTTATCATAGTATGAGGGTGTTTACAAGGGATGTACAAGGGACCTGCCAAGCAATGACCCAAAGGGATCATTGGATCTAGTGCATTCATAGGAATATCAGACCCTCCCTAGCAATTAAGACTTCAGGTTTGCATATCAATTTTGATATTTTTATATTGATGTATCTTAAATAAATATTGTAACTAGGATAATAGTCTTTAGAGATCTATTATTGCTAATTACTTTTTCTATCAAATGTTTTGAATATTGTTAGTAGAATGATCATTGTTTAGTACTACTGATGCACTTATTTACAAGATGAAATCGATCTCTTCTAGGAGATGTTCTTGGTTGTTGTATTTATCCCAGGTAGGTTACTATGGAGGTCACAACACTAGAAAAATGTCGCTCTTGTCTTTTGTTCTGGGAAAGTTACCACAGAGGAATGGTTGGTAACAACATTGGAAAAGTGTTGTTCTTGTTTCCCATATTTTTTCTCGTTCCTATTTCCTTATCATAAGAATATTGTTCTCATTTGATATTTATTTTTATTGCGCTTGTTCTGGGAAGGTCACAGTTATAGCTCTGAGAGGAAGCTATATTGACGGTTGCAGGAGGCAATAGATTATATGGTATCTAGTTTGAGATATGGAGCAGGCTATCCATACATGGATTTGTATACTGAAAATATACATCCATATACCAAAGGCAAAGAAGACAAAGTTAGAACCTTCTAAAAAGAAGGATACCTTTGTCGGATACATAGTGTTCCACATGGATATTGATGAGGAGGAGTAGGTGACTCCACCAGTGGTGAGGAAGATGAACCCACCTAGTACCATTTCACAATAAGCTAGAGTTCATAGGGATTCAACCCTTATGATCCAATAGGGAGGAGAAACCTCCCAGGAAAATTCATTGGAGATCAAACTTCAGAAGATGCAGAGGGAGAAAATGGCTCCAAATATTGTACAGATTCACAGGGAGTCATTTTTGAGAGGGAGCATGGTACTCCAGGATCGATGGATACTTGATGAGCTTGGTTTTAACCAATAATGTACAGAGTGAGCATGATCTTAGAGAGAGTTAGTTGGATCAAGAGAGAGTCGATTATTCAAAGGGATTTTCCCCACCCAGATCCAGGTGGGAGAGAGACATCTCCCAGGACTGACAGACATGTGTCATGAATTAAGGAGACCAGAAATAATCTTCAGAAGCAAGAGGTTTCTAGGAGATGTGATCTTTCTATAGTGACAAAGGAGATAACCAGTCAGGAGGACTAAGTATGGATTTTGTCTCAGTCACAGAGGGAGAAGCTAGTGAGGCAGATTGGACAATAGGACTTTCTCCAGTGACAAAGGGAGTTGGCCTCAAAGTTCGATATGGAGGATTCTGGATAGATGTACTCTCAGTATTAGAGGTGTGACAATATCATATGAGATATTCCTCATTTAGGGGATATTGATGAGATTCGATATGATGGAATGAAAGTCCATGACTACACCTATGATGAAAAATATGAAGAACTTGAGTGATTCTACTTTAAATTCAGATTTGGTGGGTCTCATGATGTGCAGGAAGTAGATTGGATCCTTGATGTACCTGGTTAATTCTAGGCCAGATATTTTCTTTGCAGTGAGCACCCTGAGCCAATATTTAGTTGAAGCCAAGGAAGTTCTAGTGGGTGGAAACAAAGCATGGTATAGTTGGATATGGTTTGTATCAAGTGATGAAGTGAGGTTGTAGAGATATACAGATTCCGATTGAGCAGGAGTGCAGTAGATAGATTGAGAACCTCATGGTGCTACTTCAACTTGGAATCAGTTATGATTTTCGGGATAAGCTGGAAGCAGACTTATGTAGCACTCAGTATAGTAGAGACAAAGTATGTCACAACCAATGTCGCAAGTCATGAAGTGGTGCAACTTCAGAAGCTTCTTGCATGACTTCATCCGAGACATGGTACATAAGGGAGTAGTGAAGCTCTGTTACTTATCCATAGATGATCATATTGAAGATATCCTCCCAGAGTGTCCATGCTGATTTGGTTGAGGAGGATGATACACATGATTAACCATGTTGATTTGGCTAGTGATGAGCGTTGATGTTTCAACATCAGGCAACCATTCTACCAGATTGGTCATGCATAGGGATATGCTAGTGATGATATGACCAAGGGAGAATGATTCATTCACTCATAGGGATCTACTAGTGGTGAATGGCCCAAGTATGTTGATAACATCAAGCAAACATTATCCCAGATTGGTCATGCACGGGGCTATGCTAGTGTTGAATGGACCAGGTATGATGATGTTCTCAAGGAAATAGCATCAAGCAGAAATTCAAGCATATTAGTCATGCATGGGGCTATGCTAGTGTTGATATGACTAAGGGAGAATGATTCATTCACTTATGAGGCTCTGCTAGTAGTGAATGACCCATAACATCAGACAAATATTATCCCGGATTGGTCATGCATGGGGCTATGCTAGTGTTGATATGATGAGGGGTAAATGATTCATTCATCCACGGGGCTTTGCTAGTGGTGAATGGCCTAGGTATATTCCTTCTCCTGAAAAGGAGTGGATGGAATCAAGATGCTATCAAATGCACATTCTGGGATGGAATGCATGTGCAGAGATGGCACATCAACATGGCTCATGAAGACAACCTTTCTGTGATAGAAGAAATCCAAGTATGGAGAATGCCTCCCTCATTGAGATGGAGTGTTGGATATTTTCAACTTTGGTTAGTCATTATCCACAAGAAAGTACAAGAAGACCCATCTATACCATTACAAGAATCCCCAGGAAGAAGTTGAAGACCCAGGAAGAGAAATCAGCCCCACAGGAAATTAATAAAGAAATTGAAGACTAGGAAATAAGAATTCGGCTCCAAATGGTGCCCAGATTAGTATAAAAATGAGACTGGATCATTTCATTTGGACAGTCAAACAACTCCTTCTACAGTGTGCATAAGGCATTTGCAACTGCATTTTTTAGTAATTCTGTTATTTCTAGTTTTCTAGTATCTTGGAGGGTGCACCACACTTGGAGAAGCTCTTGCTTGGTTATTTTGCATAATATTATTAAGGAGATAGGTCTTGGAGATGTTATCCTTTGGGAGGATCTTCTCTGTATGATATTTTGGCTATTGATGGTGATGTACTAGTAATATCTTGGATTGAATTCTTCTATAGAAAGGTTGTTGGGTTTTCTTCCAAGGTTGGGTTTTCCAGGATAAACTCTTGTGTTCTTGTGGCTAATGTGCATGGTTAATATTTCTAGATATTTTTATTTTCGTTGTATTGATATAGTTGAGATTTTCAGTGTATAGTTATTCTATGATGACTTTGATATAAAATTGAATCTTGTTTGTAATTATAAGGAAATAACTATCAAGATCTGAGAAACATATAAAACACCAATATGGATTTCATTGACTAATAAGAGTGGATCTATATTGGTTGTTGTTTTATTTGTTGCAAGTGAATATCATCTGACTGAGTTTTCGAAAGAGTGACATTATTAATGATTTGCATGCGTCAACTGGAAATTTGGTGGATAATCATATGCCAAAATTTGAAATTGTTAATGCATATGAATTTATTGTTGATGTGCAGGGCTGTGTTGAACCTTTGATTGAACAAGAACTAAATTATACACCTTATTTTCAACATGAATACAATTATTTTCCATATCAACATCCTCATCATAAATAACGAGTAAATATTCCTAGGAATCAACATTCTTGGAATAGTGGCAATTATTCTTTTAGATCTTTATGGAAGAGTTGTGAAAGACAAAATTGTGGACCAATGTTGACTACCATTGTAGATTGTGGCTGGATTGATGAATGGTCATGGAAAAATTTGAATAGGTGTTTGAGGACTTCTTATAGATGTATATCCTTGGTTGTAAAATAGTATAGTTGTCCTCTTTCTTGTTGATGATCCATTGGTGTGGTCAATTAAGGTTCGAGTAGGGGTAATAGTCGAACAAGTTTCGACTGGATATGTTGTTGATGTTTATATTTTATAGTTGTATTGTTTTATGGACTGTTGTATTTCTTTCCCAGTTGTGTTTGAGGAGGGGATGCTATTGATGTTTTGATGAGTAAACCCAACTTAAGATGTCAATGTTTTTGATCAAATGAGACTTATTGTTTAGACCGATTGAATTGAGTTTGATTGAGTTATTTATGGTTTGTTGGGACATGTAGATTGAGTACTATTGTGTGCCATGGTGGGTACTTATTTGATGATTTCTTTGAAAGAGAAAGTTTGATTGACAAAGAATAATTATTGTCGATGCATTGTTGTCTAGTATACTCATTGATTAGGACCATGTTGGCTTGATTTTCTAGTTTACTCATTGACCGAGACTATTTGGAAAATTTGTTTTTATCCGAACTTATTTGCATATGCTCTTGTTTATCAACATGGTGCACAAATTGTTTCATTGGTTTCAAAGTAGATTAGGTGAAGGATATTGATGTTGAAAATTATTCATACTTTCCTTTAAAAAGTGTTACTATATTGTGGCTTGATCAATATGATGGTTATTTACAAGTTATTTTTTGGAGGTGGTGGTGCTTCTTACTGTACCTAGACAAAAAAAATTCTTTAGTAATCAACATTTGGAGTTCCTATCAAATTAAGGGGGGATGTTATGTAATTTGATTTTTTCCCTTCAAGTTGAGCATATGAGATGGGGGGCAGGGTGGGGGTGAGGATGTTGGAACCTATGGTTCTTTGTAAACTCACCTTATTAGAATATGGAGCCAACTATTAGAGGGAGTCAACCGAATATCACATGGAGTTGAGAATGTCCACATTGTTGGTAATTTCCATATCCAATTTATATGGAAAATTATGGGTGTGTGGTCTCATGCATGGAGTTTTTGGTCATCAAATCAAACATATATGGTGTATTGGTCTAATCGGTCTATCAATATCATCTCGTGGAGCTTTTCTCAATGTACTTAAGTGTTAACAATGTCTATTGATACCACCATTACTCTTAGATTCTATGTTTTTTCTTATGCTATTTATTCACTCCAACACTTAATAATATGTTCATCCAATCTAAAGGTAATAAATGCCTCCAAGAACTCTTCATCGTTGGGGAACATTGGGTCCAAAGAGGTAGATATATAAGAGGGTGCAGTGGATAAAAGAAGGAAATCTTAATACCATGTCCCTCTATGAGAGGACATTTAATAATTTTTCTTCCACAAGGATAAAGTCTTCTCAAAAAGAGTAGAGACTTGAGGTGGGGGGGGGGGGATGAAATCCAAAATAGATACTTGTGGGGGATGGGAATATAATTCCCTTTACAATGATGATTCCATGTAAAGGTTCAGGAAAACATCCAAATCGTAGGAATAAAGATATCAACAACTACACAATAAATCCATTATCCAAAATTATGATCCGAGTTGGGATTGTAATACATAAGTTAGTCGATGGTGACCACTTTTCTGTTAGAAAAACAGGACCGTGGAGCAATAAAATAAAACAAATGCGGAAACAGAACACATAAGATACACAATACAATAGAGACACAAATTTACGTGGTTCACCCAGTGTGGGCTACATCCACTAGAGAAATTGCCATGTCCTTCCTTTATTATTATACAGCATATGAAGGGATACAACCTACAACAAACCCACTGTAACTTCCTCTTCTTTCTCTCACAGTATCCTATCTCATAATACAATATTCTCCATCAACCATAGTTGCAATACATTTCCCTCATAAAAGAGGGTTTCCTTCTAAAGAAAAAAACCCTAACATAATCTCTATCGTTAGATCTGTGACCGTATAATGAATGGTCCAGATTTACAATGAAATTACAATATACATTTACAAGGAAATTTTTCCTTCGGGGGCCCGCTTGCCCCCAGAACCCCCAGCCGGGGGGATAGCCCCCCCAGACCCTGCAGAGGGGGTACCCCCCTCTGCACTCCCCTGCATGGAAGAGTGTACATACTTCTGGGATGTAAATACTTCATGGGGTATAAACACGGTTGAAAGTAAAAGACCTCTGAATCAGGAAGATAATCAAGCTCCACAACCAACAATCTCCCACTTGGAGACTGATCTCAACAACTCCATTGCTATTGTATATGTTGGAATCTGAACCTTATTGGACCTGGAAAATTTCTCATCTTCATCTTCATTCTTGAATACCAACTAAAACTGAGCAAGAACTCAGTTTCTCCCTGGTTACTCCCTTTGTTAACATGTCTATAGGATTATGGCTAGTGTGTATCTTTTCCAACTTCAAATGTCCATCTTCCAAGGTGGATCGTATGAAGTGGTACCTCAACTATATATGCTTATTCTTCGAATCAAAGGCTAAGTTCTTTGCAAGATGAATGGCATTCTCACTATCACAGTACAACCTGTTATTCTCTTGCTTCTTTCCCAATTCCTCCATAAACCTCTGTAACCAAATCATCTCTTTACTAGCCTCTATAGCAGCAACATACTCTGCCTCTGTTGTTGAAAGTGCAACAACCTTTTGTTGTTCCACCTATAGTAAACACATACCCTGTGGTACTCCTTTTGCTATCTTTATCACCTGCCATATCTGAATCAACATATCCTTGTAGAACAGTTTCTGAACCTCCAAAACATAATGCATGATTAGCAGTACCTCTCAAGTATCTGAGAATCTACTTTACTGCCTCCCAATGTTCTTTACCTAGATTGTTCATATATCTGCTCACAACTCCCACTGCATGTGCAATATCTGGTCTTGTGCAAACCATTGCATACATCAAGCTGCCAACTGTTGATGAATATGGGACCATGGACATATATTATATCTCCTCTTGTGTCTTGGGACACATTTCCTTAATTAATTTGAAATGGCTGGCCAAAGGTGTACTAACTGGTTTTGCATTCTGCATTTTAAACCTCTCCAACACCTTCTCTGTGTACTCACCCTGAGACAATGTCAGTTTGCGATTTTTCTTGTCTCTTGTTATTCTCATATCAAGGATTTTCTTTGCAGCACCCAAATCCTTCATCACAAATGAATTGGCTAATTTCTTCTTGAGAACATTTATATCCTGCATATTAGACCCTGCAACAAGCATGCCATCTACATACAATAGCAAGATAATAAAGCTTCCATTTTCTAGCTTTTTAAAATAAACACATTGATCAGAATGACACCTACTATAACCTTGTTATGTCATAAACCTGTCAAACTTCAGATACCACTGCCTTGGAGCTTTCTTTAGGCCATATAAGCTCTTCTTCAACCTGCATACCAAATTCTCCTTCCCTTTGACCTCATACCCCTGTGGTTGCTGCATATAAATCTCTTCCTCCA
>ML778654.1:341108-356550 GCA_009831015.1 Picea engelmannii | reverse complement strand
TTCCATTGTGTTGCTTTATTTTTACCTTTCCCATTCCAACAATTTTGCATGGTGCATCATCACCCAAATGAATCTGTCCAAAATCACCTTGAACATAATCTAGAAAATGTTTCCTATGGGGTGTGGCATGAAATGAAGCCCCTAAATCTACTACCCAGGACTCAGAAATATTATCTACATAAAGAATCAAAGCATCTTGTAACACATCACCTGTCACATTTGCTTCTTGGTTTCTCTCCTGCTATCCATCTCTTTGTTTCTTTGGAGCTTTGCAGTCTTTCTTCATATGTCCTTTCTTCCCACAATTCCATCACTCTATATTTCCAAGTCTAGATTTGGATCTGTCGTTCCTAGAATTCCCACGGTCCTTGAAACCCTTTCCTCTATCCTTTTGTCTTCCCATGTTCTCCATGTTCAACGCATTTCCTGATGTCTCACCTGTGCTTTTCTGTCACATTTCCTCACTAAGGATAACAACAACATCATCATCAAATTTTAAAGTATTTGAACCAGAGACAGAGTTACTTACAGCCATGACCAAGCCGTTCCATCTTTCTAGCAATGAGAACAAGATTAGAAGAGCCCTGACCTCATCATCAAAGTCCACTTTTACAGAACTTAGTTGATTAGAAACCGTATTAAAATCATTTAAATGATCTGCAACAAAACCACCTTCTGACATTTTCATATTAAATAATCTCTTCATTAGAAATACCTTATTGGACGCCGAGGGTTTTTCATACAATTTGGCCAATGCATCCATCAAACCCTTCGTTGTCTTTTCTTTGGAAATATTGAAAGCCACCAACGCTGCCAGGCTCAGCCATATCGTTCCTAGAGCCTTTATGTCAAGAATCTCCCATTCTTCGTCCTTCGTAGCCGTCGGCTTCTTTGCTATTCCACCCAATGGTAGGAATAGATCCTTCTGATATAAATAGTCTTCCATCTGCATCTTCCATAATTGGTAGTTTTGGCCATTAAATTTCTCGACCCAAAACTTTCCATCTTTCGACATTACTCCCACTCGAACCAGGAACCCTCTTTTCCTGTGAGTTATCTTTCTCTCTGATACCAGTTGTTAGAAAAATAGGACCGTGGAGCAATAAAATAAAACAAATGCGGAAACAAAACACAGAAGATACACAATACAATAGAGACACAGATTTACGTGGTTCACCCAGTGTGGGCTACGTCCACCATAAATTGCCAAGTCCTTCCTTTATTATTATCCAGCATATGAAGCGATACAACCTACAACAAACCCATTGTAACTTCCTCTTCTTTCTCTCATTGTCTCCTATCTCAGAATACAATATTCGCCATCAACCATAGCTGCAATACATTTCCCTCATAAAAGAGGGTTGCCTTCTAGGGCAAAAAACCCTAACATAATCTCTATCGTTAGATCTGCGACCTTATAATGAACGGTCCAGATTTACAATGAAATTACAATATACATTTACAAGGCAATTTTTCCTTCGAGGGCTTCGCCCTCGAACCCCTGTTGGGGGTCCGCTTGCCCCCAGACCCCCCAACTGGGGGGATATCCCCCCTAGACCCCGCAGAGGGGGTACCCCCCCTCTGCACTCCCCCACGTGGAAGAGTGTACATACTTATGGGGTGTAAATACTTCATGGGGTATAAACACGGCTGAAAGTAAAAGACCTCTGAATCAGGAAGATAATCAGGCTCCACAACCAACATTTTCCCTCTTGGAGAAATTGTATGATGTGAAATACCGACAATGCAACTTCCCTCATGGCATACATAATTTTTTTCCTAAGAAGCATGTTGCATTCCGAAGGAGCATCCACAACTTCTACATCAATTGAAATAATTTTATCACCTAGGTTATAGGTAGATTAGGAAAGGCCCCTTGTGGGTGAAATTATCTCTCATTGAAATATCTCAAGATAATATGCAATGGGACAGTATCTAGAGAGCCCATTTTTCTCCAAACTACCAAAGACATGACACACGTGAAAGCCCTCTCATCCATAATGCATCATTGAAATTTCTAATGACTACGAACAACTAAAAAATAACAGAATGAGCAAGATGTGCCTCCACATTATATAAGTGTAATTCCATCAACCAAGATTCCTGAGGATCAATACCTCTGATGCCATTCAAGAATGACTTATGTTGAGAAGGAATTTTGGAATACCTCAAAAGTGAACATAATACAAGATAATTGCACCAAATCAATAACAATATTATAGTCATGAGAAACCCTAACATGAGGATGACACGCCAATATTTTCAAAGGAGGTTTGGGAACAATTTCTTGAGGTATGAAAATCTATAAAGGATCATTTATAGAATGAAACAAATTATCCTACTAGTAGAAGAATTAATAGTAGGTGCCTCATAGTTACAGTTATGTGTTTTGAGATTCACCATAATGACAACTGTAAGAATATTTTGGTAAGTAGGGTCACCCAATTGTGGGGAAATCGAAGAGGTCAAATATGATGGTTCTCTCCCTTGTTTTGAAATGAAATTATGTTGCGGGAAAATTATTGAAATGTTGTAAGATGTTGTAGTCTAATTTGAGGGGGGAAATGATACCTTAATATTGGAAGATTAGGAAATTGATGGGTGAGATGATCCTCCCCACAAACCCCACGAGAATATTTGAAATTAAATGATTGTTTTGGTTGTGTATGAGTTGGTTTGGAATTATAGTTGATGCCATGATTATTTCATTTTCCTCCTAACCCTCAATTCTTATTCTTCTTCTTCTTACCTGTTGGGGAATAGGGTGGAACATGACATGAAACATAAAGGACACCATTGCAGATAATCGAAGAGGAATTTTTTTTTGAAGACAAAGGTGGTGTCTAAAGACACCATTACAATACTTAAGCAAACCACACTGTGATCAAAACATCATAGTGCATATTGAACCTTGATATCTCCATATGATATAACTTTGATCGTTTGATCACCATGATGATATTGACACACTGGGTATGTTATTTATAGCCTCAATATCTAACCAACTTCCATAGAGTTTGGAATATCTTATCCACGTGTAAATGTCGATTATTAGAGTTGACTCCACCAAATCCACACTATCGATTCGGATCAACAAGGATGCTCGACCCAACCGACTATCCGTCCAGCTCGTAGTTGATTATTGAGTTGGTTGATTCACCACCCGACTATCTTCGATTGTTGGTCGATTGTCCAACCAAATGACATGTCGACTACTTGACCGACTGATGTAGAGTTCTATTCGATTTCCCGATTGATTATATCTAGATGTAGGTCGACTACCCGATCGAATGAATTCGTGAGAAGTGTGATGAACCATCAATGCTTGATGTTTCAACACCCCCCATCGACACATGTCTCTAGATATTTAGGAGGTGAAATTACATCATCATGACACCCCCCCCCATAATTGTAGCTTCCTAAATCGCAAGCACCGTATGGATATTGATAACTCTAGCTTCAACTAAATATTTGGTGAAGGTATTAGAAACCCGATCATTTGTTCTGCAATATTCAAGAGAGACAATGTTCTCGTGAACCAGTTGTCTAAAAAACTGACCATGCAACTCAACATACTTCATCTTACTATGGGAAACGATATTTTCAACAAAATGTATGGCACTCTGGTTATCATAGTATATTGTAGTCGAGGTATGAATAAGGAAGCCAGGTTATCCTAGAAGGTGGTGAATCCAAACTGCTTCAATACCTACTTGAGAGACACCACCATATTTAGTTTTCATTGTTGATAAAGAGACTTCCTTATGTTTCTTGCATGACCACCCCAACAATCTAGTTCTAAGATGGAACACATATCGAAAAGTGGAGTTTCGATCATAACTTTCGTCGTCCCAGTCGGAGTCACCGAAGCCGACCAATGAATCTAAACTTCTACAATACTTGATACCAAAATGAGCAGTACCCTTGAGATAACGGACAATTCATTTGACTAATTTCTAGTGGCTTTCTTTGGGGTCCTACATAAACTGAGAAACCACACTAACAACAAAGGAAATGTCAGGTCAACTATGAGTAAGATAAATAAGATTGTTGATAAATTTTAGTATCGACTCCAGGTGTTTGATAGGTTTTTGTGATATTTACTCCAGATTGAAAAGGATTAGCACAAGGCTTGCAATAATCCATCTTAAAACATGTCAACGGATCCATCACGTATTTATATTGAGAAATGCAAAATCCATCACATAGTGGTGATACTTGAGGACCCAAAAAATAATGCAGAGTACCAAGATCTTTCATGTCAAAGGAGTCAACAAGTTGTTTCTTCAATCTAAGGATGAGATCATTATTATTTACAGTAATGAGTAGGTCATCTACATAAACAACAACAATCAAAGCATCTCCATTGGTATGGAGTACATACAAGTTGTGATCAGATTTAAAATGTTTGAAACCAAGTTGAAGAAAGAAGTTGTTGATCTTAGAATACCAATATTGAGTAGACTACTTCAACCCATAAAGCGACTTCTTGAGTTGACAAACCAAGTTATAATATATCATGAAACTCGGTGATTTTCCCATGAAAATTTCTTCAAATAGGTCTCCATGTAGAAAAACACTCTTCACATCCATCTGATGGATTTGCCTTCCAAAACGAGCAGCAAGGGAAAGAATTAGTCGATCAGAGTTCATATTTTTGATAGAGGAAAAGGTCTCGGTGTAGTCAATACCTTCTTGTTGAGAAAATCCCTTTGCAACAAGGCATGATTTATGTCACTCAACTGTTGAAATTTTAAAAATTCTAGTTACACAGTTATAATTATTTACTCCAATAACAATTGTAATAGAATCACTAAAAGATAGACAATCACAGATACAATAGAACAAAATTTGTATCCTAGGAAACCCTCATGGGGGAGAAATTCCAACAACCAAAATCCTCAATATAGATTCCTTCAACCAGTACAATGATGCGCTATAGCTCTCCAAGAAAGACCAAGACCAAAAACACCAAAAGAACCAGTCTCCAAGACTTGTGTGCTAGACCTTCTTATGCGCTCCAAGATGCACAAGAAAAGTGTGTGTGTTAGTGTAAAAATGAGAGGAACCTATCCTCTATTTATACATAATCGTATCTCTTGAAGAAACATGGCTCTTGACCTAACTAGGCCATAAAAATAGGGCCGACTGGCCACAATGGGGATTTTTACAATTATAAGTAAAATACCAATAATATAATAATTCTTGTTAATCCGACTTGTACAATATAATTATAATAAAATTTTAAAGGTTTGACCTGTTATAGTGCAAGTTGTAGGTTTGGAAAATACTGACCCAACCACGGAACAAGTGCTACAACTTGGGAATCCTACACCCAATGTCACCTCGATGTAGGTCTCGCACTTCAAGGGTGACTAGGTCAATCTAGGGAGGTGATCATGATGATCCTAGGGGGATTGAGATGGAGATGAATATGGATGGAAATGAATCCCCCATAGGTCAAGTATAATTGGAGTAAAAGGTGGAAGGAGATGCCTTGCAAGTCAAGAAATTGTTGCCCCATAGGTATAACACTTCTCTGGATGATTGTACCTGCTCGAAACACAAGAAAAGACACTTTGTAATTGTATATGTTAGTTGGATCAGAAAGTTAATATTTTTGTCCCTTGTTTTCATCAGTAAATAACAATATATATAAGCAATTAAAACATCTAAAATCAACATGTGAATATCTAGACTAGTTAAGTAAATCAACATCAAATTTAACAATGAACATAGGCTTAAACAAGGCACTTAAGAAGATAGATAAGATGGTTGTTGTAACATTTTTCTTCTACAGAAATTGTAGCCTTATGTATGTATCATTTAGTGGTAAACAAAATAAAAATAAACCATGAAAATTTTCCAAGGACTATTTCAAAATATGTGTCCTACTTAGTAGAGTAAATGAGGAAAGATAGAGAGCTAGTATAGGGTTAGATTTAGAGTTATGAGAGTATTAATGGCTAGGGTTATGCAGCCCTAATGGTTGTAGGTTAAATTTTGTAACATAAATTAGAGTGTTGGGAGAGAGGGGATGCCCTAATGGGGGAACTCTCCTCTCAATGAGATAAATCAACTTCAAGATAGAGAACTTTCAAAAGGTCAAAGTTTGTGTTTCCCGAGGCAACAATTTTATATCTCGAATGAAAAAAAGAGTATGATTAGTGCCTTTACTATTTGGGTTAATGGAGTCATAAGGATCTTAGAGAAGCTACCTCCTTGGGGGTGTAATCCCTTTTACTCCCCAAGGCAAGTTTCCCTAAGCTAGGGTTTAGGCTAAGAGGGTGTATTCCCTTATACTTCTCTTAGCAAACCCTTAATCAATGAGATGAAGCAATAAAATGATGAAGGCTATGGTGGGGGTGTATTCCCTTGTACTTCCCACCTATATCCTAGCATACAAATACTTGAACTTGAAAAAATGATAGCATAATAGTAGAAAACCATACCAAGATTAAGAGAAATGCCAAGATAAATCACCACAAGAGTTAGAAAGCATCATCCAAAGAAAGCACTAGGCCTCCTCCATCAAGCATTCATAAAATAACCATAAGACAAGTGAAAAAGAGATAAAAGAGCCAAGGGAGCCGAAAATTTCAGACCAAGTCTCTCACAAGAGAGAGAGAGTTATGTTATTCAAATGAGATCTTATGATCTCTATTTATACAAAAATTAGCTAACATAGCTTGTCCAAAAAATAAGGAGTAAAACACAATATTAGGGGTCAACAACCCTAATATTCCCCCATTAAAAAATAGTATTAAACAACTCACTTAAAATTTCATCTTTTTCATAAATTAAACCCTAATTTAGGAAGACATCACCCCTTTATGGGACATTTTTCCACTTTGAGGAGGTCGTTGGTGTTGGAGAAGCATGGAAAGGCCTCCAAAGGCCATGTGTCAAGAATGTAGGAATTCATACCATGGTGAATACTCTCTTCTCCCCAAAATTTCCATGTGTCAAAGAGTGGCACCTCACCACCATGCCCTAGCCCCCAAGGTCATGACGTCAAGCTCAAAAGTGGAACATTTTCCCCCTCCTCGGAAAATCATTTGGAAATAAATGGGTGGGTAGGTTTTCCAAGTCATCATCAAGGTTGTCCAAGTTATCTCTCTCTCATCTGGAATGTAGTGCCCTGGCATCCAACTTGTGGGATTTTATCCCCATGGAAGCCCAAGCTAGGCTTGTTCTCCCAAAAATGTTCACCATCTAGGTCCTCCAAAGATAAATGAATACGCCCTCCAAGGATCTCAAGTCATAACATCATGATAAGTTAATCCAATCAATAAATAATCCATCCAAGCATGTGCATCAAATATCACCATATCAAACAATTAAGAGCTCAAAGACACTATGCGACTTGTCAAGCTTAAGTATGGGAGGGTTGATGAGGTGTCCTATTGGGTAGATCTTACCCTAGGTCAAGGAGAGAGTCCAAGAGGTCTCTCTCTAAGTCATGTAATGTGTGTGAGGTGGATGGGGTCAAGACTCAATGGGCATGGGGCTCATGACACACTAGGGTTCGTAGTGTTTAATTCATGGGTTCCTTTGTAGAGGTTGTGTGGTACCTTCGTCCGCAATGCACTTTTTCCAAGCCCATCATTTTCCTTTTATATTTCTTTCTTTATATTTTCTTTCATAATCACATAAGGAGAGATTGAAGGTCACTTCCATGGCGTGATGACCAGGTGGTGGCATTGTCACCCACAAATACTGAATGGAAATGAGAATGTTGGCTTGTGATGAGACCCCCTTTATCTCAACCATGCAACTAAGAGTCGCTACCCTGGTTTGGTGACCAGATGATGAAAATGTCATACCACTAGATATCCATGGACGTGATAGTTTGGATCATGATGAGACCTCCTATCCTTAAACCTACCTTTCAATCATTTCTTTATTATATTGTGGGTCCCCTTTATTCAAAGATAAGTGTTTTATTTATTTCTTGGGTGATCCATGGGTGAAACATCTGGAAGGTTTATATATGGATTTAATATTTTACCCAACACCAAACCCTCTGGGACGTTATCCCATTCTTCCCATAGAATGAGGGTCAACCCCTTCTTGGGTCAATACACCCTTAAATCCCAAAAGATAAGGAAACAAAGGGGAATAATGATGGAAAATGGTAAGTATGGTCGGGAACGGTACGATGGTTCATTAAGGGATTTCCCAGTAGCAAACCCATTCCCAAAGAATACCACTTACTAGGGAACAAGTTAACCACAAAGGTGAAGCAGGGAAAAAGGTATAATGTCCAAGCACATATCATGAAATCTAGAGAAATCTAAGATACAACATAATCAAATGGATTAAATATTGAAATGATGCTCACCATAATACTGAATTGTACCTCATGGAGCAAGGCCCACTTCCTTCCAGAAGACAATTGGTGTGGTGGATGCCATTTGTAAACCTGTGACCATTTGTGGTGGTGAGTGGGTTTTCCATTTGTGAAAAGGGTATTTCTAGTTATGTAGTCTCTCAACACTCCATATATGCAACCTGAGGGCCTTAAGACATCATCTGCTTAGTTATCCACAAAATGGGGATAAAATTTGGCTCCTACTTGGGGACATGTTATCGTCGTAGAGTGCATGAGAACCACAACATCTCCTGGTAGACTTGTGCCTACTTACCTGGGGCACGGGCCTTGAAGAAATCATGTGTCACCCTAGAAATAATGTTTGAGGATAGATCCATTTACTGGTAGTGGCATACTCCTCTTGTATGTCATGGATAAGTAGAAAGAGTCTGGTCTGGACACTTCCTCTATTTTGTAGGGGCCTAGCCAAAAACTGTCGAACTTTTGATCCATTCCTCATTTTTCTCTTATTTTGTCCCACAACAGAACTTGATCCCCTTCCTTGAAGTCTTTTTGTCTTGCATTTTGATCAAAAGTTCCTTTTATTTTTTCCCGATTCCTTTCCATTTGATCGAAGGCCATTCTTCGAGTCTCATCCAATTCTACAAGTTGATCAATTCACCCCTGCAATGCTTCCTTATCTATATTCAATTGTTGGGATATTTGTAGCATTGGGATTTGGATATTTATAGGCAAGTGGGCCTCAAATCTGTACACCAACTCAAAAGGAGTCTTTCCAGTGGAATTCTTGGTGGTTGTGTGGTCGGCCAACAAGGCATACTTGATCTTGTTGTCCCAAATCTTTTTGTTCTCCCCAATAGTATTTTTCACAAAGTTCATGCTTTTTTTGTTGCTGGATTCTGCCAATCCATTCCCTTGAGGATAATAATTCGAAGAGTGTGATAAAAAAATCCCATACTTGAAACAAAACTCATTGAGCACCAAAAACCTAAAGGCCTTGGCGTTGTCGGTGGTTATCTTAGAAGGGACACCAAATCTAGTAATAATATTTTCCTCAAGGAATTTCATCACAACTTCTTCCGTTGCTTTCTTGGTTGGTATAGATTCCACCCATTTGGTGAAGTAATAAGTGGCAATCAAAATCCATCGATATCCATTACTAGAATTGTCTTTGAATTCACAGATTAAATCCAGTCCTCGTTGTTGAAAGGGTGCTTCTACAATGATTGGTTTAAGGGGAAGGGCAGGGAGGTGCTTCTTGCTAGTAAAAAATTAACATGGATGACAAGCTCTAACATATCGATGTGTGTCAGAGAAAATAGTAGGCCAATAGTACCCTACTCTTAAAATCTTATGGGTCATGATGTGTGCTACAAAATGGCCTCCACAATTTCCTATGTGGAGTTTTGTGACTAACTTATGAGCTCCTTCTTTATCAACACATCTAAGGATTACCCCATCTGGGTTTCTCCACCCAAGACCCCCTTCTGTTAGGAAATACTTCATGGCTTTGAGTCTCGGGGCTCTTCTTTTATGTTCCACCAAATGATGAGGGCATGTGAGGTTTTTTAAGTAATAAATGATGTATGAATACCATTCATTGTTTTCAATCTCACTTACGATGATGTTGAATTGTTCCTTCTGTCCTACCTCAATGGCCTCCTAATTTATTTTTGTCATCATTCTTTCCATCCCTTTTCCCTTAATTATCTTAGTTGGATTGATTTCCAAATCATATTCTTGTATTTGTGACACCCACTTTCCCCTTGATCCAAGGAAATCTTGTTGTGATAAAACATCATTTACAATGGGGTAGGGGACAAAGGCCTTGATCTTGTTGTATCCCACATAGGTTCAAAAGTGTTTGAGGGACTTGACTAGAGTCCCTAAGATTATTTCTCATGAAATCTATTGGTTTTTCATCCCCTTGATCATTCTTTTGTAACAACACACCTGCAATGGTATCCTTTGAAGCAAAGGAGAAAATGATAAATACCCTATAGAAGTTCAGGCTAACCAAGATAGGTGCGACAATTATTTCCTCCTTAATACGTTTGAAATATAGCCTAACTTCACTTTCCCACTCAAAACATGCTTCCTTCTTTAGTAACTTGTTAAGGGGTTTAACGATTTTAGCAAATTTTGGGATGAATCTCCTGATAAAGTTAATCTGGCCGAAGAAGGATTGCACGGATTTATTATCTTTAGGGAGAGGGCTTTTCTTGATGGATTCAACCTTCGCACGATCTATCATGATTCCATATTTAGAAATGATGTATCCCAGTAACTTACCCTTGTCAACGCCAAAAATTGATTTCTTAAGGTTGAGAGAAATGTCATATTCCCTACATCTTTGGGATATAGTTCTTAAGTGTTGAATATGGTGTTCTCTTGTTTTAAAAATGGTTTTCAAATAATCTTGATATATCTCTATGAGATTTTTTATTATATCTCTGAAGGCATAGTCCAAGGCTCGCTGAAAAGTATCCCCTGCGTTGGTGAGTACGAAAGGCATTCGTAAATATTTATAGGTTCCCCAAGGGGTGGTAAAAGCAATTTTGAGTTGATCATCCTCCTTTATCAAAACCTAATTATACCCTGAGAAACCATCAAGCATGGACATCATCTCTGCACCGGTCACCCTTTACAAAAGATATTCAATGTTTGGTAAAGGATAATTGTCCTTGAATGAAGCTTGGTTTAAGTTTTTGAAATCCACATATATCATGATTTCACCAATCTTCTTCGTTACAATGACTGGATTAGACACCCATGATGAATATCTAATCGGTTCAATTATTCTTGACTCAACCATATTTTGTAACTCTTTCTGTACTTGTGGGGAAACCTTTGGGTTGATATGACTGAGATTTTGTTTTAAAGGCGTTGCGCCATCAACAAGGGGAATTCCATGTTGTATAATATCTTATCGATAGGCCTTTAGATCTTCATAAGACCAAGAAAAAATATCCTTGAACTCTCTTATAAGTGTAGTTATCTTTTCCCTCTCATCACCCGTCATTTCTTTACCAAATTTGATTAGCTTCAAGGATTCTCCAATTCCAATGTTGCATTCAATAATCTCTTCATTGATTTTATTGGAAGTTTTCCCTTTATACATATCATTTTGGTCAAAGAGATTTTCCAAAGGAACAATTCCTTTGGGTAGGGTCTTGTAGGCTATATCGATGATCTCGATGCTTTCCTTCTCAACCAACAAGTTTATTTGGGCTTCAGAGAATTCTCCCTCATTCTATAGAAAGCGTAGAAGTTGATTTTCGTTTTCAAAAACTTGCCAATGTTCCAAGTTGTCAGGTAATGAAGGTCTGAAGTTGATTTCTACCTTGTAGAAACCAATTTCTTTGGAAAGTTGTAAGTTTGAAGCAAACACAACAAGACTATCTGCAAAATTATTTTCTTCCCTAGGGATGGCCTCAATGGAAAAGTTTTCAAACCTCTTTATGGCCTCCCAAACAACATCTCTATATTTCTTTAACCTTGGTTTCTTTGAAACAAACTTCCTATTGACTTGTGAAACAATTAGATCATAGTCCCCTTTTATGTGTAGGCTATTTATGTTCATATCGATGGCCAGGTTGACATCTAGGATAAGGGATTCATACTAAGAAATGTTATTTGTGCAGTCAAACTCAAGTCTGTATGAAAAAGGGCGGTCTTGTTATCTAGTGACCTTAAGACTATTCATGCACCTGAGCCCACACTTGAGTGTGAAAGATCAAAATCCAAGTCCCAAGACCCTTATTTTCTTTCTTCATCTATGAAAGGGGAATCCACCATAATAAACATGTTTTCTATTCCATCTTTGAGAACTTGATGGTTTATGTTGTCACGACCCACAATATTTTCAATTTTGGTACTGTCTTGGAGAGACAAATGCTCTTTAACTTTGTTGATCTCACACCTTGCTTTGTCCAGAGGTTCTGCAAAGACTTGTTGAAAGTATTGCGAGAATTTCATTTAGGCCAACTCTGTGGCTTGCTTCTTTTCTAACTCCAAGATCTCATTTGGTGGCTGAGGTGTTTTTTCGAAATTTGTCTCTCTTTTCTTCTAAAAGGTTGATCATGAGACACATTTCCCTATTAGTTTCTTCTCTCGTTCCTCTTTTAGGTAAATTCTGACATCTGCAGGAAGTTCTGGTGAAACAAAGTCATGAATCTGATTAATTTGAAGAGCCTTCTTGGGGTTCCCTTAATCTTGTATGAGGGAGGTGGCTAAGTTTTCTTCTATTTCACATGCTCTCTCTGGAGCTTCAAATAGAGTAGTAGGATGTTTTCTAACTAGGGCCCGATGCAGATATTTAAAAGTTGATATATATAGCTTGAGAATGGCAGTTTGAGGAGATTCAACTACTGGGGAAAGCATCTTATGAGGGTGTTAAAACTGTCATTTAAATTCCTTATATCTTCCCATGTTTTTCTTTTGCAGTTGTGGAGATGATTACACAAGGATTGGTAATCTCTCTTTTTCTCGAATATTTTGGTGAAAAATTCTTGAAAGAATTTCCAATTCGTGATTTCCCCTGGGGGAATGTTGTCAAACCAATCCTTGGACCTTCCAAAAAAACTGTAAGAGAAACGTTTCATCAGGATATCGTCATCCTAGTCAAAATATTCTACACTATGCAGGAAAAGATACAAGTGATATTATGGTTCAATAAGGTCTTCCCCTGAAAAAATGGGTAGCCATTATTTGAAGTCCTTTGGGAGCTTATGAGGGGATCCAAAGATCTTTTTTATGTACAAAGGTTTGTGTTCCTCTTTGTTTTGTAGTATCCAAGTAAAACTTGGTGAGGAGGGTATGGGTGAAGGTAGAGGTGTGGAAATAACAGATGGGGATGGAGGGTTAGGAGAGGTAGAGGAGAAATTATGAGGGACGAGGGATTTTGGGGGACTAGGGCCTTTGGGTGGTGCTTTACAACTCCTAGAGGATTTTTTGGTTGTACATTTCTTTGGTGGCATGGTGGAGTCACCAGAAAATCATTTTTAGGAAAGAATTTGTCAATAAGGTGGAAAGGGAGCATCCCTTGGGTGGAGTCACCAGGAAAGCTAAGGGAAAGGATTTGGGATAGCTTGCCAAAGTGTCATTTAGGGTACGAGGAAGATTCAAAATCCTCCCCGAAAACAACGACAAAATTTTATAGCGCAAGTTTTAGGTTGGGAAAATCATGACCCAACCACGGAGCAAGTGCTACAACTTGGGAATCCTACACCCAATGTCACCTTGATGTAGGTCCCACACTTCAAGGGTGAGTAGGTCACTCTAGGGAGATTATCCCAGTGACCCTAGGGGGATTGAGATGGAGATGAATATAGATGGAAATGAAGCCCCTATAGGTAAATTCTAAGTGGAGTAAAAGTTGGAAGGATATGCCTTGCAAGTCAAGAAATTTTTTCCCCATCGGTATAACACTTCTCCAGATGATTGTAGCTGCTCGAGACAAAAGAAAGGAAAATTTGCAATAGTGTATGTTAGTTGGATCAACAAGTTAAGATTTTTGTCCCTGATTTTCAGCAATAAATAATAGTATATATCAACAAATAAAACATCTAAAATCAACATGTGAATATCTAGACAAGTTAAGTAAATCAACATGTGAATATCTAGACTAGTTAAGTAAATCAACATCAAATTTAACAATGAACATAGGCTGAAACAAGGCACTTAGGAATCTAGATAAGATGGTTGTTGTAATATATGTTTTCTGTAGAAAATTACAGCCTTATTGTTGGACACACCTACCACACTTAGAGGGGGGGTTGGGGGGGTGAATGAGTGTGGGGATCTTTTACCAAAACTTCCCTCTTACACAAAAAATCCTTAGTTAACATTCAACATTTTCTCATTACTCATTTCTATCATTTATAATCAGTTATATTTGAATACATATCAGCAACATATATCAACAACATATCATCAACAGATCAGAACACAAGATGTATGTACAATTTTTCTTTTTATTATGGACTTCAATCTGGGGGTTTTTCAGCAACAACTGAATAGAGTACAACTCTACAAGAGCACCAGCTATATATGCAAGACTAAGCTTACATTCTCAGCACCAACTGAGATGAGGCAACAATCCTCAACAAATATCAATCTATCAACATAAACAAGTGCATCAACCATGCACCAACCTGTGTCAAACAACCTGTAATCAACCTATACCATAAACAAGTGCATCCAACCATGTACCAAGTATATACCAATCATGTTTCAAATACTCATCAACAATGACTCATCAATATGTAACAACATCATCAACTATACACCTCATGTATGTTCCAACTCATCAACTATTTGTCTCAACCATGACTAGTTTTGGATTAGTCAACAACCCCAACTTGAAATAATCATAACTTTGTACCTGTAATGAATAAATATATGAAACTGATATACAATTTTTTCAGTGTGTTTTATGCAATTCCTCCAGGTGGCACTACTTGGAACCTCTCAGAAAAGGTGTTATATCAAAAATGGCATACCTTGTTGAATTCTGGCTTATTCTAGAGAGCGACATTGTAGAGCGTGGCCCGCACAAAATATTTGTTGAATTGATCAAAAACTATTACACAACATACTAAATGATATACCCTAACCAACACATTTTGTCTCACTAAATTTGGATCTGTTATGCAGAATTTATGATGTTTTTACCCGAAACACCTGTTTTAGACTAGTTTCAGGACTAGCCACAAACCCTATTTTCCACGGAGTGTATCTCCAAAAATACAACGACCCACAAGCTTAATTTCTTACCACATATACTTGGATATGTTTCCTCGATGGAATATCAATCCCACTGTCTGAATCATTATAGAAAAAAAGGTATAGCGAAAATGGTGAGATGACTTGTAAATAACATACCATAGAAAGCATCATGAAAATAATTTATCCTCCCTTCAATTCCGGCCCTCTTTTCTTCACCTTTCTTCTGAAATTTGGCTTATATATCCTTGGTTACCTTAGTCACCTATATATATTCAATATGCTCAAGTGTTCCACACCAAAAATGCTCAAGAAGCTCTCACAAGAAGCTCTCCATCAATACTCCAAAAGATATTCTCACAAGAAGCTCTCCATTGATCC
>ML778654.1:213711-307733 GCA_009831015.1 Picea engelmannii | reverse complement strand
CCATTAGTTGTAATTATACCTCCTATTCTCCTATATATACCAAGGAGACATTTTCATTTGGAATCATCTTGTACTTGAACATTTAAGTGGGGTAAAAGGAGGTTTCCCCCTCGAAGAGGCTTATTATCTGAAATTATCTCTTTGTCAAGGCATTGAGTACTTTTTCTGAGGTTTTTCTATGCTATATTGATATTTGGTTCTTAACATTTTCCATCTGTGCAAAGGGTATTGTTGGTCATGTAGTCTCTCAGCACTCCATATCTGCAACCTGAGGGACTCAAGACATAATATCCTTGGTTATCCACAAAATGGGGATAACATGACCAAAAAAAATATACAAGAATATATTACGTAGTTACACCAAAAATATTGTCACTCCCTCTTAGCTAGGAAGGTATTCTTTCTAGACATAGAATCGAAGTCTGATACCACACGAGCTCACATATATTGATTGTTGAACATGTGAATATATACATCCTCGGATATCCATAGTGCAATATGACTTCACCCCATGCATACAAGGTTTGTGGGTAGCTCTCAATAGCTAGAACATGTCCCTGGACATCCACTCCCTGTGATCAATCAATACCTGATCATGTGCACTCATGTCTCAGTGATATCCCTTTTTCATGTTGGATGAGATCCACCAGAATCAGTGCCAACCCTTTTTCATGTTGGATGAGATTTTCCATTTGTTTTCAGTGCCATCCCTATTTCATGCTGCATGAGACCCACCAGACTCAGTGCCAGCCCTTTTTCATGCTAGATGATTTCCACCTGTCACTTCCTATGAAGAGGGACCACACCAATCTTGTCCCTGAATTACTCGAACTTCATCCTCGACAATGAATTGGTGAACACATCTGCAACCTGATCCTCGATAGTCACGAACTGGAGCCTCACTGCTCCGCTCTGTACCATATCCTTGAGGTATTCGTATCTGATCTCGATATGCTTCAACCTATCATGGAACAACAGGTTCTCTGAAAACTTTATACAACTCTAGTTGTCACACCAAATGCAGGTTGCCTCCAATTTGAGACCAAATAACCCAGACAATAGCTTCTAAAGCCACACTGCTTCTATGCTCACTACACATGCTGCCACATGCTCATCTTTAGTCGTACTGAGTGCCACAAATGATTGCTTCTTGTTTCTCCACGAGACCATACTGGATCCAATGCTGAAACAGTATCCTGAAGTTCTCTTCTAGTTAGGAATACTTCCAGCCCAATCTGAATCTGAGTATCCATACAATCCAAAATCCTGGTTAGATCTATACCAGAGACCATGATCTAGAGTACCCTTAAGGTACCTCAATACATGTTTTACTGCAACCAAATGAACATGTCTAGGATGCTCCAAATGATGACTCGGGGTGTTCACAACAAAACATATATCTGGTCTTATGTTCATCAAGTACATAAATGAGCCCACTATCTACCTGTATAAGTTATAATCCACAATCTCTGAAGTTGTATCCTGCAACAACTTAATATTTGATACCATCAGGGTAACCATAGCCTTACAATCTAACATCTTGAACCTCTTCAAGATTTCCACAACATACTCTCCTAGATTTATGAAAATCCCATCTGATCTCTACCAAACTTCTAGTTCCAAGAAGTAGTGCATCATTCCTAAATATTTCATCTCAAATTCTGCAGCCAATTTTCTCTTACACTCAGTGACGAGATTTTCCGCACCTGTTAGAAACAGGTCATCTACATACAACAATAGAATCATTGGTTCACCATCCTCAACCTTAAAGTAAAGGTTAGTATCTGCACTTCTCTTGGTAAAACCCAAGCTCATCGGAAAATTGTCAATCCTACCATACCATGCTCTGGGTGCCTACTTCAATCTGTATAAAGCCTTATTTAATCTGCACACGAGACTCTCTGTCATGTGTCTCGAATCCAATTGGTTTCTTCGCATAAACTTACTATTTTATTTAACCATTCAAGAAGGTTGTATTTACATCCATCTGGTTCACCTTCCATTTCATCATAGTAGCCAATGAAAGTGTAGTCTTAATCGTGGTATATCTTTCTACGAGAGCAAAATTCGCTTCATAGTCAATCCCTTCCTTCTGAGAGAAACCTCAGGCCACAAATATTGCCTTATATTTTTCAATAATGCCATCAGCTATGTTTTTCATCTTGTAGATCCATTTCGAACTCACCACATATTTTTCCTTTGGTCTGGGAACCACATCCCAGACATCATTATGCATAATGATATGGTATTCCTCCGCCATGGCATCTTTCCATACTTGATTTTCTACAGGCTCTTCATAAATGAAAGTTTTTGCATCCATTATGTCACACAAGCATGCCACATAGATAGAATACATATTTGGCTTCTTAGTTTCCCTGAAATATTTATCTTGGGCACCAATTCTTTCTGCATCTATGATAATCTCTTGTGCCCAAGTTGGTCTTCTCTTGAGAGAAGGTATCTCGGTTGGTTTTTGAGGTTCTACCATGTCATGATCCTCTGGAATGACTTCCTATGGTTCAACTTTCTCTAGAACTTTAGTGATCCAGATGGATGTCGATGGCCTCCCACCTATTCCAACTCACTCATTTTGGTAGTTTTTTCCTTACTTGAGGGTCCCTGACTTGAGGGGCCATTTTGAGGCCGTAAACAACATTTTTTAGGGCTCACCACAGTCAGAATGACCTTTAATAGATAACCAAAAAATGTGTAGTCCTCAGATATACCTTTCCAACAGGATATCGTGCGCCTAAAATGGAGATCGTATGAAAAAGTTACGACCCCAGAAAGTTGATGTACTAACTTACCCAAACGGGGCCCACATGACTTTTGGCGCTGCATCTCCTAGGGTTAGGTTTTTTGGATGTCTAGGGTTTTTGGAATTCCTGTTTATTGTAAAAAGGCCTTCAAAGCCCCATTGTAATCATCTTCTTGTGAATGAGCGCAACTGTCACATCTCTTTTCAGAGATAAGCTGCCACCATTCTAGCAAGCTTGTTTCTACTACATTTTATTGTTTCAGCTTATTTCCTTGTTGAATAGAAACCAATTTTACCGTATATATGTTATTTTGTGTTACACATATTTTGATAATAATCTGTATTCATTTCATTCTGCAAATATATTATGGACCAGTGGTATCAGAGCGACCTGCTCCTTGTCGTTCTTAATGCATGTCCCCAACGAGGTCAAGGTACAAAGAATTGGGTCTCGAGTTTGTTTCTATTGAGGAAAAAAGCTCTTGCATGCCCAAACAATTTCTCATGGAAGAAGAAAATAAATATGACGGGACAAGATATCCCTTCAAAATGTTGCTCGAGAAAGCCCTCATGCAATAGAGGAATGATATGATGGATAGTTTTGCGCAAATCCTTCGGCAGCTACCAATAGGCGATGCATCTTCCTCAAACAAAGACACCTCCCCCTTCAAGGTACAAATAAACTTCGATATTCCTATATTTGAAGGTCAGATAGACGCAGATGCGGTAGAAAAATGGTTGAATCTACTACAAGGGTATTTCTCTGTCCATAACTTCTCGAATAGAGAAAAGATTACTTTTGCGCTCCTCAAAGTCGTCCCCCATGTCAAATATTGGTGTGAAAATTTCTGTGAGAAAAAGGAAACAGAGGAACCCTCATTATTTATAGTCACATTCACTTGGTATTCCTTTAGGGATGCTATTAAGGAACCATGATACCATGTTGGAAGTTATGACGACCTATACACAAAATGGACCACGTTGCGGTAGGAAAGAGACCAAGCAGTGCTCAAGTTCAAAAATATCTTCCATACCTTGTGCACCAAGATATGTATTAAATATTTTGAGCGACATCTGGTGCTCTAGTATCATGGTGGTCTGCATAGATACATCTAGGCCGAAATGGAGTTTCTGGACATCTCATCCTTGGGCGTGGCCTATAGATATGTCGTCAAAATCGTGTTGAAGCTCAAACAAAAGATGCGACAATTTGGGCCTGGGAACCCCTCACAGCAAAAGCCAGGAAAGGGCGGCCCCAACCTATAGAACAAAGGAGAGATAAAATACAGAAAACCTCAAGACAACCAGTCCAGGTCGCAAGAAAATAAGGACACCGAAAAGACAAAGAAAGATATTGGGAAGTGGTGTGAGTTCCATAAGATCCCTTGGCATAACATTGATGAATTCCACTCAAAGAAGTCGCTAGAGTCTGAGGCGAAAGCCTCTGAATAATATGCGGCTTCTGACTCTGAGTCAGAACCAGAAAAGAGGAGACAGGTCATAGACACAGAACCCAGTGCTACCATTTCTACCACCAAGCTCCAGCCCAGTGAACCAGACGAGCCAGAGTAAGGCGAGCGCCTTTTTCATTCACAGATGTGGGTGAAGGGTACCCCGTTGCACTTCATTGTTGATAGCAGTGGCCAGAAGAACCTCATCTCAACAAAGGTTGTCAAGTGACTCACCCTACCAACAACACCGCACCCGCATCCATACACCATCCGATGGCTCCACCAAGGAAGCGACATCTGCATCAACCAACAATGTCACATGTCATACAACATCAATCCCTTCAAAGACAAGTTATTGTTTGATGTTTCCCCTCTCTAAGTTTGTAATGTTCTTTTGGGCCAACCATATTTATGGAAACATCATGTTGTATATGATTCTAGGCCTCACAGTGTTATTATTACTTTGAACAAGAAATTGTACAAGATACCCGAGGCAGTCCCACCCAGTGTTATTTTCTTGATCTCTACCAAGCAATGCAGAAAGGTCATATATCAGATAAGGAAGTTTGTCTTCTTCGTGATTCGCTCTCAGAATGAGCGAAATATCGTAGCCACATCTAGGGTCTTCGCGGCCGACCTCTCCACACAACAGAAGCAAGTGAATAAGGTCATGGAACAATACTCAAATATCTTCTCCTCACCTACCGGGGTACCTCTCCACTATCAGGTCAAGCACCCCATCGATCTGACCCCCGATGCACAACTTCCCAATGGGCCAGTATACTTCTGCTCTATGTTATAGAATGAGGATATCAAGCGGCAGATCCAAGAACTGATCCATAAGGGGAACATATGTCCCATCTCATCACTTTGCGGGATCCCAATCATGCTAGTATAGAAGAAATATGGAACCCAACGACTCTACATTGATTATCGAGCCCGAATAAAATCATAGTCAGAAATCGGTACTCGATTCCCCGAATCAATGACCTCCTTGATCAACTCATGGGGGACAAATACTTCAGTAAGATTGATTTGAAGTCTGGCTACCACCAGGTCCTGATAGAACAGACATATGTATGGAAGACCGCCTTCAAGTCAAATGAAGTTACTTTTGAATGGTTGGTCATGCCCTTTGGTATGAAAAATTCTCCAGCCACTTTCATGAGGATGATGGACGATATCCTGCAACCATTCAGCAATAATTTTGTAGTGGTGTATCTAGATGACATCCTCATTTACAGAAAGACTTGGGTAGAACACTTGCAGCATATTCAACAGGTTTTGCACACCCTATGGAAGCACGAGCTCTACGCCAACTTGGAAAAATGATCCTTCAACATGGAAACGGTTCATTACCTGGGCTACATCGTTGATCAGCATGGCATACATGTGGATCCAGCCAAAATCCATGTCATTCATGGCTGGCCAGCCCCAATCACACTAACCGAGCTTTGAATCTTCTTGGGCCTTGACAATTTCTACCACAGGTTTGTGTTGGGATTCTACATATTACATGGGCTCTCAGCCAAGTAACCAGGGGTGGTGGTAAGGTGAAATTTGTGTGGGGCCAGTCCCAACAACAAGCATTCGATTATTTGAAGAAACGCTTGTGTTCAACCCCAATACTTTCACTACTAGACCTACATCAACCCTTTTATATGGAGACATATGCTTCATAATATGTTGTGGGCATCGTTCTCACTCAACACGGCCACCCCGTGGCCTATCATAGTGAGAGAAAATCATATGATGTCTGTAAGTACCCTACTTATGACAAATAAATGTACTCCATTGTGCAAGCCTACCTCCAGTGGAGACATTACATTCTTGGGAAGGAGACAATAATCCACACTGATCATAAGCCACTGCAGTTCATGCAGACATAAGGTAAATTTCAAAATGACTGCCATCACAAGTGTTCCACGTACTTGCAACAATTCCAGCTCAACATCAAGTATAAAATGGGAAGCACCAACCATGTCATTGATTTCCTCAGTAGACCGCCAGTCACGGCACTCACCATGGTACTAGAATCTTGCGGCCATGAGACCTTTGGATGGCCCCAACTCTATGAGACAGACTCAGACTTCACCACCACCTACCAAATTTTGGGTGCAAATGCAGTTGTCACTAATTTCCATATCCAGGACAGGTTTTTGTGTCATCTGGCCCATATCTGCATTCCATCAAGCGAGGAAGCAAGTTGATATGGGAATCCCACTACAGTCGGGTGGCATGACACTTCAGCATCGAAAAGACAGTGGCAATGTTGCAAAAACATTTCTATTGGTTGAAACTTCGATAGGAGGTCAGTAAGTATATTAGGTCCAACATTGCCTGTGTGATTGCCAAACCGATCGCTAAGAAATAGGGCATATACACCCCTCTGCCTACTCCTAACATGCCATGGGAATCCATCTCAATGGACTACATGTCAGGCCTCCCGTCCACCAAGTGGGGCAATGACTGTGTTTTTGTGGTTGTGGAACGCTTTTCTAAGATGGTGATTTTGGTCGCCTGCAAGAAAAGCATCACAATAGAGGCCAATGCTAAGCTCTGCTTTGAACAAGTCTGGGTACATTTTGGAATCCCACAAACCATTGTCTCAAATCGGTACAGTCGATTTCTCAACACATTTTGGTCAAGCCTCTGGTCACTGTTGGACACCAAGCTCACCAAATCCACGACCTTCCACCCCCAGACAGATGGCCAAACTGAGGTCGTAAATCGAATGGTCATTCATATCCTTCACATGTATAATTCCAAGAACCCTCACACATGGGATGAGAGTCTCCACTATGTTAAACATAGCTACAACTAAGCCTTTCATAGATCAACTGGCCACAACCCCTTTCAGGTGAGGTTGGGATTCCAACCATTGGGTCCCATAGATGTTTCACTACCCCTTGCGGTCACCTCGACTGACTCATATCCTACTCCAAATGAAGTTGACAAAGCCACCTGGTTCATTGAGCGGATCCAACACATCCACCAATAGGTTCAGGATATCCTACATAAGTCCAATGACAAGTACAAGCAACGCCATGATCAACATCTGGTGCCACATAAGTTTCAGGTGGGAGACAAAGTTTGGTTGCACTTGCAGAAAGAGCACCTTACAGGGCCCCATCAGAAGCTTTGCCCACTCTTCTATGGGTCGTACACCATCACCAAGCCTGTGGGTGATAATGCTTTCGAGCTCAATATTCCTCCTTTCATTGGCTTGCACCCAGTGTTTAACGTGGATATCCTTCGACCGTATTTCCCACCATTATTGGACACCTCAGAGATAGTAGAACAAATAAAACCAACATAGATCAACCCCGACTACATACAACATGAATCCAGTGATCATATTGTGGACAAACAGATCAAGGGCACTCGCCAACAAAGGATCCAACTTTATCGAGTTGTCAAAGCATGGCATCTCCTGCACCAAGGCAAGTGGCTCACCCAAGGCCAAATTCAGCAGAAATTTCCTCATCTGATGGGGGAAATCAACCCAATGGAGACCATTTCTTCCTAAGGGGGGAGGATTGATCTAGATGGATTTCAGTGGCCTCCCACCTATTCCAACTGGCTCATTTTGGCATTTTTCCAGTTTGGCAGTTTTTTCCCTAGTTTTCAGGTCCCTGACTTGAGGGGTCGTTTTGAGCCCTTAAACAATGTTTTTTAGGGCTCACCACAGTCAAAATGACCTTTCAAATATAGACACAAAATGTGTATTCCTCGAATAGACCTTTCCAATGGGCTATCGTGCACCTAAAATGAAGATCGTATGCAAAAGTTACGACCTCGAGAAGTTGATGTACTAACTTACCCAAACGGGGCCCACATGACTTTCGATGCTTCATCTCCTAGGGTTAGTTTTTTTGTATGTCTAGGGTTTTTGACATTCATGTTTATTGTAAAAATTCCTTCAGAGCCTCATTGTAATCATCTTCTTGTGAATGAGCACAATCGTCACATCTCTTCTCAGAGATAAGCCGCCACCATTCTAGCAAGCTTGTTTCTGCTGCATTTTACAATTTTAGCTTATTTCCTTATTGAATAGAAACCAATTTTAATGTATATATGTTATTATGTGTTAAGAATATTTTGATAATAATATGTATTCATTTCGTTCTACAAATATATTCTGGATCATTTAGGAACTTCATTCTCTTCTTCAGGTACCTCTTCTGCACAAATTTGTTTGGATTTACTGAAAGTGGCATTCTCATCGAAGGTTACATCTGAGTTGATCTCCACTTTCTAATGACCGGGAATGTATATCTTGTAAGCCTTCGATGTGTCACTGTAACCAAAAAACATTCCCTTTTGTCTGTAAGGGTCCAACTTTGTCCTTGTTTCCTTGGGTATGTGAACAAATACAAGGCAGCCAAATATTCTGAAATGACTGACTTCTGGCTTCTCTCTTGAAAATATCTCCTCAGGTGTCTTGTTTTCAAGCACCTTGTGGGGACCTTTATTTTGCACGTACATTGTTGTCTTCCCTGCTTCTGCCCACATATGCATAGGAAGATCTTGATCATGGATCATGGCCTTTACTCCTTCCATTATTGTCTGGTTCTTCTTTTCAGCTATTCCATTATGCTGAGGGTTATAGGGAGTAGAAATCTCCCTCTTAATCCCAACTTCCTTGCAATACTCCTTGAATTCTTCTGAGGTAAATTCACCTCTATTTTCTTATCACGAGGTCTTTATCTTCCTCTCTATCAAGTTTTCTACTAGAGCCTTGAACTCTTTGAATTTGCCAAAAACTTCATTCTTTGCTTTTAACAAATAATTCCAACTTTTACGTGAGCAATCATCAATGAAAGATACATAATATACATACCCACTTATTGAAGGTGCCGACATCGGTCCACACACATATGAATGCATGATGTCCAAAACTCCTTTGGCTCTGCTATATTTATTGGGAAAAGAGTGCTTCACATTCTTTCCTTGTGCACATTTTTTGCACACACCATCTAGTTCTACTTGGATTTCTTGAATACCTGTCACCATTTTTCTCACAATTGGAAGAGATTTGTAGTGTAGGTGAGAAAATATCATATGTCATAGTTCACTAGGATTCGCAACATCATGAGCCATTGCGGAGTATGAATGTCCTTTTAATTTGTAGACTCATCCTTCTTCAAATCCAATCACTACTGCATCATCAAGGGTCTTCCCTCTAGGCCACATACGAACTTGACCATTAATAAATGATACTCTAAATCCTTTCTTGTCCAATACTGAAATTGAGAGAATATTCTTCTTTAAACCTGGAACATAGAGAACTTCCTTCATCTTCATTGGATTTCTTGAGTTTAACTTGTATGAAGCTTCTCCAACACCTTTGATTGGATACTGATAGTCATCACCCAATCATTTCACCTTGTGAGGTGAATATTTATGAATAAGGTTAGATAAGGAGTCTTCATAACCTATCATGTGCTTGGAAGCACCATTGTCTATCAACCAAGTGTTGCTTCCATGAGTAACAATACATGTGAGGGATGAGATAAGAACATAATCCTCATCACTTGATTCATCTTTATTTTCAACCTTCTTAGGAGGCCCATCATATTCATCTCTGTGATCTTGATGCCTCTTACTTCCTTTCTTTTTCTTAATTTCCATAATGAGGGGGAAACCCCTAGAAAAGTGTCCCAATTCCTAACAACAATATCATCTAATGTCTCTTTGTTCCTTCTTAAACTTATTAGGTAAAGAATGCTCCTTCTTGTTCTTTCCTTTCCTGGTGTGGGCGGCTATGGATTGATCTTCATCTGTCATATTTTCTTCTCTTGCAACTGTCCTAGCTTCTTCCTGGTTACAATCTTCCCAAATCCTACTAAACCTAGGAAGCTCCTTCCTTGAGAAAATTCCTTGGATGAATGCATCCCATGACCTTGGGAGGCCATTCAAGGTAGTCATCACCATCTCTTCTCCTTCTACTAAGTCACAAATGGCTTCTATCTGCTCCTTGATTTGATTCACTCTTAAGAAGTAGGAGTAAATGGTTTCTGAGTTTTGCATTTTCACATTCTTCAACTGAGATCTCATATTCATTCTTCGGTTTATTTTTATTCCCTCAAACAGATGATTTAAGGTGTCCATCATTTTCTTTGGAGAAGATAATGATGATACATGATGGATAAGGTGGTCCTTAAAGGAGTCTGAAATAATCCTTTTTGCTCTCACCATGTCCTTCTTAAATTTTTCCTTAGCTTCATCTCCTTTAGGATCTTGAACCTATTCTATAATTAAATTATCCAGTTCATGTTCTTCAAGAAGGAGGGTTAATCTATACCTCCAGGCCCTGAAGTTATCAACTCCATCTAGCTTCTCATCGATATATTTTCTAGTAGTCATCCTCCCTGGGACCACACAAAAATATGACCAAAATTGAAATATTGAACTTACAAATAAGTGAACTCTTCTAAGGAGAGATTTTTGGTGGTCTTGCTTTGTAAAAATTCCCCCAAAAACTGGAAAAATGTCAACCTTAGGGTTTGGCAGAAACCCTAACTGCAACAGTTGCAAACTGGAAAAGTGTGTTAAGCTAGGGAGAACATTCTGATGGTATTGGTTTGTCCAGAAACTGTCTCTATACTGAAAATGGCTCCTTTTTAGTCTTATATATCTACAACTAGATTGCATTCATTCCTGCTCTAATACCTTGTTGAAATTTTAAAAATTCTAGTTACACAGTTATAGTTATTTAATCCAATAACAACTATAATAGAATCACTGAAAGATAGACAATCACATATACAATAGAACACAAAGTTTATCTTGGAAAACCCTCACGGGGGAGAAAACCCAACAACCAAAATACTCAATATAGATTCCTTCAAACTGTACAATGATGCGCTATATCTCTCCAAGAAAGACCAAGACCAAAAACACCAAATGAACCAATCTCCAAGACTTGTGCACTAGACCTTCTTATGCACTCCAAGATGCACAAGAGAAGTGTGTGAGTGAGTGTGCAAATGAGAGTAACTTGTCCTCTATTTATACAAAACAATGTCTCTTAAAGAGACATGACTCTTGACCTAACTAACCCATAAAAACAGGTTCGACTAGCCACAATGGGGCTTTTTACAATTATACATAAAATACCAATAATATAATAATTTATGTTGAGCCAAATTGTATAATATAATTACAATAACCTTTTAAAGGTTTGACCAAAACAAACATACAAAAATATCTTCTGTAGTTACACCAAATTTATTAACATCAACAACACCTTCAAAGGTAAATTTGGTCATGTGGACCCATCGACACTTCACAATGTTCTTTCCTTGTGGTCGAGGAACTAAGTCCCAAGTGTGATTCTTCGAAAAAGAATTAATTTATGTCTGCATAGCATGTTCCCATTTAGGTCATCCTTGAGCATCCAATTAGGAAAAATGATCAAAATTTGCAAGTACATGAGCCATCAAGGCAACACTGACATGTTGCTTTTAACTTTGAGTTTGTCATTCGGAAGAAACATCATTGGCATTAGCTACAGAAACTTCAATTGTCTTGTCATCCCATCTGGGTAGACAATAAATAGGTGAAATGTGATTCACAATAGTAGTTTTATTGAAATTCAAAGAGGTTCCAGTCAATGGAGATGATGAACTAGTCAAAACATAGATTGATGAACTAGTCGTCGTGAAGGTCTACAGCCCAGTCAAAATAGGAACAAAGTTTGATTGTCCATTCAAAGGACTAAAATATGGAATGGGAGAACTAGTGTCAGAGACAACATCAAAGGGATCATCCTACAAAAATCCATAGGAGGCATGCGACAACTTGCCAGAAGACTTTTCATCAAACCATACATTTTGTCTGATAATGATTTGTTGTTCGACAAGATCAAACAATCGATAGGATTTTGACTCTTTAGATTATCCCATCATGATGCAAGAATGACTCTTTACATCCAACTTATTTCGGAAATCATCATAAATATGAGCCCAGGAAACACGTCCAAACACACAGAGGTGGCCTAATGAAGGATTCTTTCCACACCAACATTCGACTGGAGTCATGGAAGGAATAACTCAAGTCAAAATGTGATTGAGCATATAGTTTGCACAATACACCGCTTCATCCCAGAAGTGAGGAGGTAGATATTTAGCTTGCAAAATACATCTATCCATTTTGACTAATGTGTGATTCTTTCATTCTATGATGCCATTCTACTGAGGTGTGTGAGGAAACAATCGCTACCAATCAATACTAGATCGAACCAAGTATTTTTCAAAAGGTCAATTTACATACTCACCATCATTTTCTGATCTCAGGCACTTGATGGGTTGTCCATAGATATTTTCAACAAAGGCATGAAACTCCTTAAACTTTTCAAAGACAAGGTTCTTATTCTTCAGAAAATAGACCCATGTGAAACGAGAGAAATCATCAATGAAAATTAAAATATACCTTGCACTAGCCAGTGAAGGTATATTGATGAAACAAACATCACTCTGAACCAATTCTAGTAGGTTTTGTTCTTGCCACACTTTGCCAGAGTCAATGGGGCTTGGCGATGCTTGTCAAGCACACATCCTATACAAAATCCTTCAGGGGGAAACACTTTAGGTAAACCACCAACCATGTTTTGAGTTTTCATCGACTGCACACTTCAAAAACTTAGGTGTCTGAGTCATTCATGCCAAATTTGACTTTGTTCATTAGTGTGAGAAACAAGGGTTCTTTGACACATGCCAAATAGTCCTATATTATGTCAAAAGAATGAGGATTGAGAGAGATCAAATATTTCTCCAATTGCATGACACGGCTCTCATTGACTTGGTCGAACAACGAATTCAAATTCTTCCAGACTCAATGAGGGTAGTCTATTCCACTAATGTGAAAATGAATCTCCCGTGATATATAGGTCATGATGACCCCCACAGCCTCATCCTTTTTTTCGTCAACAATGAACTTCACATGGTCATATTTTAGGTTTGGAATCGTAATCTTTGTACACTTCCATAGTCCTTTATCTTAAGCAGGGTTTCCATGTCTAGTGCCCATACTATGTAATTTGATTCGTTTAGAACAACAAGATCAATCTTCGAAGCCATCTTCAATATCTAGACAAAAACTATTATGTTTTACTAAGTTCCAATCAGCAAACCACCGTCCCGAAGTCAATCACACAACAAACCCGACTCAACAAGGTTTGTAGATAATAGGTGAGGTTTCAAACCATCAAATCTAATACCATGTTGGGGAATAGGGTGGAACACAACATGAAACAGAAAGGATGGTATCACATATAATTGAAGAGGAAATTTTGTTCAAAGACAAAGGTGGTGTCTAAAGGCATCATTACAACACTTAAGCAGACCACATTGTGATCCAAACATCACAGTGAATATTGAACCTTGATATCTCCATATGATATTACTTTGATCACTTGATCTCCATGATGATAATAACCCATGGGGTCTGATATGTACAACATCAATATCTAACAAACTTCCATATGGTATGAAATATCTTGTCCACATTTAATTGTCGATTGTTAGAGTAGACTCTGCCAAATCCTCATTGTCAAGTCGTCTCGAAAAGGATGCTTGACCTGAAATACTATTTGTCCAACTCGTAGTTGATTGTTGGGCTCATTGGGATCTTTGATTGTTGATCGATTGTCCGACATACAAGCATGTCAACTACTTGACCGACTGATGTAGAGTTCTGGTTAATCATCCAACCGATTGTATCTAGATGTAGGTCAATCGCCTGATAGATTGAATTTAGAAGAAGTGTGATGAACCATCAATGCTTGATGTTCCAACATTACCTTGGTTCAATTGTTTGTTACTCATCTATGTTTGTTGAGACTAATTCTAACTAGCTTGAGAAAGTGGAAATTGAACCAAGTGAATGTTTGATGACAAAAAGGGATTGGTTTTGGAAAAATCCTCTTGATAAGAGGTGGATCCTTGTGGAGTATTGATGTATTATTAAACATTTGGAACATAAGTGTGAATAATTCCATAAGAAACAATAGACCATCCATATGGGCTAGGACCTCTAGGAAAGAGAACTTGACCAAGCTAGATTGGAGCATAAGTTATGGTTTTAGTTTTTGTTATAAGGTCATCGACTACATGATAAGCCTTTGGCATTAGAGTTGGAATAGTAATTAAATTTATAGGAGCATTAAGTAAAACGGTATACCAGTAGCCAAATTGGGTGTAAACCAAATCAAGCTCTTGGGTTGTAAGGATTGCATATTCCTTGGTTATAGGTGATTGCAAAGAAACATCATTAGTTGTCCGAGGAAGGATGAACTTTAAGAACCTATATAAAAAAATCTTGTCTTACAAAGAAATATTACACAAACTTACCCTATGTATCCACTCATGGATGTGATTAGTGATATGGGCATAAGTTTTTTGCCTATAAGTAGTAAGTAGTTGAATCCCAATCTCATGTCAAATAAGAAATTGAAATTATTTATAAAAAAAATGTATCTAAATAAATGAAGGTATTGTAAGTACCTTTAGGAAGGTTGATGTACCACTTGGTTACCACACCAGTTAGGGTAATATAGAAGAGTCTAATCATAACATTATTAATCATAATGTTGTTAGAAGAGAAACACAAGTGAAAGTTCATTACATGGGTTGAAGGTTCTTCTCTAGGTTTATGTTCAAACTTAAGTTTGTTGGACTATAAATTACTAGGCATAACAAGCTAGGTTACATTGTAAAAAATGTGGCAAGTTTTTAACTATGAGAAGTCGAAAAAAGGTTCAAACAAAACAAGAAAAGGTAAAGCTATGGGTTGAACTCAACTCGGTAAGGGAGGAGGGGGAGAAGGATGGGGTAAACCTTCCTCTTGAATAATTCTCTCCAAAAGTGTTTCCACTTGAGAAATTTGCCAACATTATCCATGCTAATGATAGTAAGGTGCCATTATATACTTTTCAATGAGGGAGGTGAATCCCACTAAAATTGGGAGTTACACCACCAATTCTAATATAACATATAAGGTTGTTCAAAGCAACATTGTCACATTTTTTCACAAAGTTCTGTAAGTCCTTAGTTCCATAAATTTTAATCAATCAAATGAAAACAACACACCGTTATGAAACACTATCAAGCCTTAATCCAATAGTTCAAGAAGGGAACTTTCATATGTTCATCCACCAAAAGTGATTAAATCCAATGTATGAGATTACACAAGCGAAGGTAAGAAAGTAGTTTCAATAACCCCAACTATTCGTAAATGTGATAAAGTCCAAAGGGTCATTAAGGGTGAATATTTTTTTCCAAGGGATACCTTGCCACAAGCCTATAAGTGATTTACCCCCATGGAAAATCCTAAATAAAGGACATTTAGGATGCCAATTCACACTATGTAGCTTGGACGAGCTACCCAAACCCTAGGGGCCTAATGGTTAAGAACATGGGTTTCCCCTAGGAGGCTACAAATTCAAATCCATAGGGAAGTAGGGTATGTACACCTCTGTATATTTTTGTAGTCAAATCACTACATGGAAGGGATCCCTTGTCCCATAAACAAGGGGGTCTCATACACCAAGTTGGTGTTTGGTTTGGTTGTGACCTTAAAATTAGATTATTATTATAATTATTTAAGTTGTTGGACTTTGACATGTCCCACAAATTTGAGATTTTGATAAGTTGTAAATCTTAAGCTTGTAGCATATGGATTTCATACTTTTGTACTCATATGTACCTACCCACTCATAGGTTTCATGGTATGGACTACTTATATGCCATGTCTAGACTCCATACGTGACCCACCCTATGATGACTCTATTTTCTCTCATCTCGCATTACAATGGATCTTCTATGTTGGATCAATTTTCCTTTGAGTCACCTTACCTCAATCTATATATATGATCTTTCTAATATCTATAGTACTAAGGTAATGTTTTATGAACCAAATACTTAAGATATAACAATAAGCCAGAAGTACACACCATGTACACCAATGTCCATGTATGCCCACCTTGGGGTCATACCACACGGTCCCTTATCTCCTTTCCCCTTATCTTTAGTATTTGTTCATAGTTTTGACTATATTATACTGTTTTGGGTACATGGTGAGGGATAAACTCCCATTATTGGGTTCTATTTAGGGGATAAAATCCATTTATCTATCCCACAATTGATAAGGATGCCTCATTTTGGGTCCTCAACAACCCAAATCCATTTGGAATGCTTAATCAGGGATCCCATGGGGTCAAACCTTCCATAACCCTTTTGTTTTTCTTGGCCCCAAGTGAATCATGACATTTTGGGGCCATACCACATCTTTGAGTCATGACACATGGAATATTGTGTAGAGTTTGGGAAAAATACTTGTGGTATAGGATAAAAACAATGCTACTTGGTTAAAGTCTACGATATGATTCTTATGTACAAAACACTTTGTTCGACGACTAGTGTAATGTTCACTTATGCCTTTTAGTCATTTCATTTCCTATTTATATCACTCCCCTCATTTTTGTAAATTATCTTATGTTCCTCTTCCATTATTCAATTTTATTGCAGGTGCACTATCAAAATAACTCCAAATATTGATCTAGCTCTCCTACTCTTCTCCCACACTCTTGGGCTACATGTTCATATCATCTCCAAAACTTATATAAGTATCTATTTATTTTGGTGTGGTTTATCCTTTGAAAGCTTGTTGTTTTGTCTGAGGGAATCTTTGTTGGCTTAGTCCCCTCATACACCTTGAACAACTAAACTCTTCTACCTCAAGGAAGGTTCCAATATAGTTATAACAAAAGAGATACAACATTTGTAAGGGAATTTTTGGGTAACTATACATCACTTCATTGTTTCATTATTTACATGATAGATCTATGGTATTTTATTGCATTATATTAAAGATCATGTGAAGTTTATTTGCAAGAAGGTGTAGTAGTGTGTATGGGTTTGTTCAAGTGGAGAAACCCTCTCTAGGAGGTGGTGATGTTCGAATATGTTAGGATCAAAACAACAACCTCATGAGGATTAAAAAAAAACCTTTGTTTTTATAGAGGTGGTAATCCTATGATAATCTTGGGACAATATATATATATATATATATATATATATATATATATATATATATATATATATATATATATATTGTAAAACAATAAACCCAAATATTTAGCACTCAAGAAAATGAAAAGAAATCAGAAATATACACATTAAGGATTCCTGTGAAGTGGACTAGGAATCGTTGTTCACAACAATTGCAGAAAAATAAATTAAATAACAATTTATAGAATATAATCAAATGATCCTCACATCCATCACAGTTTTAAAAATATTTTTGATCACACTCAAAGGAAAAAGAACATATGGCCCACAAATAAGAGAACTTTAAAAGAGTATTTCCATTGAAATCAAAAATAGAATTTGTTAAGTTAATTTTAAATATCTCATACTCAAGAGATCAGAGTTACAAGATACAATTAACCCTGAAACAGTTCTCTAGGATTTTCTCAAAAATAGTATGGTCTTTAACAGTAATACAAAATTAAAAGTGTTCATCCATAAATGGATTGGGATTGGAGCTCCCATGAACCAAAATATATGTACAAGAAAAGATGAGAGAAGAATGAGTAAGGCTAGAACAAGATACGAGCAACATGACTATGATGGAATCTCATGGCTCATTTATGTGTTGTTGGTGTCCTTATATTTTCTTTGATGACAGTTTCATGGCCAATATTAATCGTTTCCTCTTGATTTTCTTCTGTAATCTTAATTAAGGATTTCTTTAACCACTCTTCTATATAATCTTTCATTGGGTCTACATTTATTTCATGTCTAATTTTTATATCAAATAGTATGCCCTCCAAGTATCTTAAGTCAAATGAAAGGTGGCTAAGCACATCTTTAATATATTCATTTTTGTTTGCATAGCTCACCAAACAATTCTCAAGTTCATTTTCATTATATTCAATGATACTATTAAATTTTTCAACTGATAAACCTTTCAATATTTCCAATTTTTCCTGAAATTGCTCTCTTGTCATAAATATAGAATTTAGAATTAATTTGGGGTCATGTACTTATCCTGTGTTTCCGGCTAAGACTAATTCAGTTAATATTTTATACAATCCCTCCTTTTTAGTAACCACAACATCACATTCCTCCACAATTTCTTTTAGAATCTTTATCTTCTTAATCCAGCAGGCCTTTAGTTGTTTTATCCAAGCAAAAGAAGGTAAATCTTCTTCTTTTCTCTTCATTTCAGTTATATTTGAAACCTTCAAAGAAAATGTAGTGACTGCATCTTTATAAAACCCTTCTTCATTTTTATAATCATCTTGGAGGAATCTCTAAAAGAATTTAATTTAGAGCCAAAAGAAACAATGTTACTTCCAACATCCCATGCTTGCATAATAAGAGACATTCTATTTTTAATGTTTTCTTCAACAAAATTTCTAACAACGACTAATAAGCTTGATGCTCCTTTTAATTTTAAATTTGGTGTTTCAGTTTTGACAGTAGCCAGTGGACTTGCACGAATGGGGGGCGACATCAAAGTGTTTTCAAACTATTTAATTATTTCCTTTAGTTTTGCATTTTGTACCTCCATGTCATCAATTGAAACATATAAATAATCCCCTGTTATCTTGTGTATCTTAGCGATTCCAAATAGAAGTAATTTGTTGAGATCATATTCAGAATGAGATTTTCCCTTTTTATTTTTCAGGTCAATCCATTTAAATATTAACTTTCTAGAGTTCCTGTCAAATAAAGCATTATGTATGGAAAATGACTCTTCTTCTGAAAAATGTGCTTCTTGTGTCGCAAGTTCAGTTGCAACTTGTTGAATTTCTTGCAACCTTTGTTGTTCATTGGAAAATGAATGTTTTCAATATCAACCTGTAGGTCCATGTCCTCAAGAGATATATCATTTTCATACACACGTTGTTCTACTTCTTCTCGCTGAGAATTTTTTCTTTTCCTCTTTACTTGGAGCTTATGGGGATTTTCAATTTTTCCTTGTGGAGGGTTTTTATCACACCCACCACGTGAATTACTCTTTGAAACCTTTTTTTGTTGCAATGCTCTTTCCTGGATACTATGTTTGGATATACTATTTTTTTTAAATCCACAGGAGATTCAAGACTCATAAGAAATGAACTATTCAATACTTGGGGACCCATGAACCCGTGGTGGAAAATATCAGAAAAATTCTAAGTATAGAACTTAGAATGAGGATCACATAAAAAAGCAAAGTTCATTTTGGTAACAAGGGAGAAAATGGAACATATGAGGTGATAAAGTGAACCTGTGAGTCCACCAACCCACGAACCTTCCATGGATCAAGAATTTTTCTAAGGAAAGGGAGAGTGAAAGTATGAGGAAAAGATTATATACAAATGAACAACTGGCTCCAATTGTGGGACAAACACCCCTTGTGGGTAATCGAGAATCCAAAATCTTTCTTATTGGGCATGGATTCAGTATAAGAAAAGAAAAAGTAAACTTGGTTGAAAGCAAAAAAAGAAAAGGAAAAGACTATGTACAAGAAAAGAGCAATATTAATCAGAAAAAAAAAAAATATTGAGGTGTTGGCCATTAACTAGAAACATTTTCATTGTTCCCTTCATATCTTTGAGCATATAAGAATTGAAACCCAATATTTTTTTGATAATATCAGGCCCAATCCATAGTTCTTCAAACTTCGTATGCATAGAAGGTTTTTCTTTGGCTTTATTCCACAATAGTACTAATTCCCCTTTTTGAAAAAAATTCATTGTTGTACCTTGATCAAAATATCTCTTTACAAGCCCCCCGGGGGGGCAGCTCAATTGGCAAGTGTCGTGAAAATGAAGTTCCATGAGGTTTCGAGTTCAATTCCCCCCGACTTACCTTGTGTGCCATGTAAGGGGCATCGTGGGCACACCTGGAGGTTATAGTGGTAGCGGTTGGATAACACGGCCACGTGTAACGCGAGCACGTGCCCAACTAGTTGTTGATTCCTCCAGACACAAAAATAAAAAATAAAAAATAAAATAAAAAATAAAAAAATAAAAAAATATCTTTACAATTTATTTCCTTTGTTTCATTTTATTCAATGCTTCGTCTTGTTGTTCCTCTAATTTGATGACTTGATTGTACCTTCTTTGCAGTGAAGAGACTTCTTCTGGATCCTCAATGTTTACAACATATGTTAAAGCATTTATTTCCAAGTTGATTGGAATTCTGGCCTCTTTTCCATACACCAATATATATGGAGATGTCCCAGTGTTGTCTTTTGGTGTCAATATGCTTTCCCATAATGCATCTGTTAATTTTAAATGCCAATTTTTTATTTATTTTGATCAATAGTATTTTTTAGGATTTGGACCAAAGTTTTGTTTGTAGACTCATCTAGGCCATTTCCTTGAGGATAATAATTTGATGATTGTCCCATTAAAATACCAAACTCTCCACAAAATTTGGTAAATTTTAATCTAATGAAAATCGATCTGTTGTTTGTGATAATTTTTCCTGGAACCTCGAGTCTTGATAGAATAATATATTTGAGGAATTTTATAAGTTCCTCTGAGTTTGCATTCTTTAATGCTACTATTTCTTGCCATTTTGTAAAATAATTTTTACTAGTGAGAATGTATGAATGGCCTTTACTTGATTTTTGGTTTATTGGCCCAATAACATCAAGTCCCCATTGTGAAAATGGTTCTTCAACTGATGTAGGTTGCAAAGGCATTGTGGCCTTCTTCATTCTTCCTTAAAAATTCTGACAATAAATACATTTTCTTATTTTTGCATATGAATCTTTGAATATTTTCAGCCAATAATAACCAAATCTTATTATTCTATGTGTAGTAGTCATGGGTGCAAAGTGTCCTCCACAAATTCCTTCATGAAATTCTTCCATTAATTTCTCGGCTCTTTCCATATCTACACATCTCAACAATATTCCATCAAATTTTCTTCAGAACAAAATTTATGCAACTAGTACATACTAATTTGAATTCATTTTTAATTATCTTCTTTCTTTGGGGCTCGTACCATTTGGGAGCTGGCGAGATGTCAAATAAAAAATGATATATATTTTCCTGCTGAAATTTATACAACCCCATTTAAGAATCACTCCCTGTAATGAGTTTGCATATCCCTTGTCCTTTGACTGCCTTTAGTGATTTTGTTTCAATATCATATTCCTAAATTTTTTCTATCCAATTTTCCCATTTTCCTTCTCTTAATTGTCGATTGAAAAGCATTTTTACTGGAGAAGAGGGAACATATGCTATGACATGAGAAGATAAGATGTAAATTTTGAAATGAGCTACTACCTTTACTAAGGAAAGTTCTTTGTTTTCTATATTTGAATACTTCAATTCATAATCATGCATAGTTTTACTCATGAAGATTATCGGGATTTCTTCTCCTTTATTGTTTCTTTGCTTTAAAATTGAAGCAACAATTTCTTCTGAGGAAAGAGAATATATAATAAGATATTTGTTAAAATATAGGGTTATAAATACTCAGGCAATTGTAATTGTATGTTTGATATTATTGAAAGCTCGTTGAATATCTTCATTCCATTCAAATCTTTGGTCCTTTTAGAGAAACAATTTTATTGGTTTGACTATTGTTGCATAATCTGGAACAAATCTTCTCACAAAATTTATTTTTCCAAAGAATGATTGAACTCTCTTTTTTGATGTTGGTGGATTTAATTCATTAATATCCTTTACTCTTTTAGGATCAATATAAATTCCCTCCTTTCTGACTATGTTTCCTAATAATTTTCCTTCACAAACTGCAAATAGACACTTCTTGGGATTTAGAGATATTTCAATAATCTACATATTTTAAAAACTTCTCTTAGATGATTGATATGTTTTTCTCTTATCTTGGAATAGACAATGAGATCATCTTGGTAATCAACCACGAATTTCCCAATTAGATATTTGAAGGCATGATCCATAGCCCTCTGAAAGGTTTCTCTATCATTTTTCAAACCAAATGACATGCCAACATATTCATATGTCTCCCATGGTGTGATGAAAGCAATTTTCAATCTTTCTTCTTTTGCAATAAGGACCTGATTATATCATGAGAAACCATCTAACATGGACATAAGAGTTGAGCGAGTAACCTGTTGGAGTAACATTTCCATGTTTGGAAAAGGGTAATTATGTTTTATACTTTCTTTGTTTCAATCTCAAAAGTCAACACATAAGCGAATTTCCCCACTTTTCTTCCTTACAATCACTAGATTTGAAAGCCATTATGAATGTCTTATTGGAAAAATTATTCTATTTTTTCTCAAATTTTCAAGTTCTATTTTCACCAAGGGCTTCAATTTGGGGTTTATTATTCTCAACTTTTGTTTAAAAGGCTTGTTCCATTCTTTCATAGGTATGATATGCTAGAATATTTATTTATCATATGCTTTGATATCATCATAACTCCATGCAAAAAAAATCAAAATATTCTTTAAAAAAACAATATATTGATCAACTTATTTTGGTGTGCAATCAGTCCCAAGACTGACATATTTTGGAGAGATTTCGGTTCTGATGTTTATTTTATGATTTTTTTGTATCTTTCATGTAGATTCTTCTTCTTCCAAATCTTTTTTCTTATCATATCCTATGAAAAGAGAATCGGATTTGACACAACTTTTTGAAATCAATGAAATAATTTCTTCAGGTTCACCTGCATTGGCAAGAAAATCATTCAAATATTCATCATTCTCAAATACTTGAAGATATTCTTGGTTGTCAGGAACTGAGGGCGTGAAAATTCTTTTCACTTGAAAAGTATTTTATTTTGAGAATTGTTTGGATTAAATAATGATGTAGCAAGTGCCATAGATTCTTCTTTCTAATTCCTTTCTCTAGGGATGAAATATAAATTAAATGAACTAAATGAATCCATTAATTCATTTACTCTTTTTGCATATAATTTCAGTCTTTATTTTTTTATCTAATATTTTTGAGTGATATGATTTATAATTAGTTCAGAATCACCAGTTATAATCATATTTTCAATGTTCATTTCCAATGCCAAAATCATCCCTTGAATCAATGCCTCATATTCTGCTTTGTTATCCGTACAAGGAAATTCCAATCTGATGGCATGTGGGTGTATTATTGAATCAAGACCTTTGAGCACAATTCCAACACCACTCCCTGAATTGGAACATGCACCATCAAAATACATTCTCCAAAATCCTTTGAAAGAACTTTTTTTTTTTAGACATCTTGTTGTTTTGAGCCCAACACGACATAGTTCCATATACCAGCATCGACATAGCCTTGCATCAATTCATTATCCTTTTTCTTAAAAGAGAATGGTTTTCTTGGTTCACGTGGAACGAAACCCTCAACATTGTTCCATCTTTATTAGGCAACATCATGCAGCTTCCATCATTCATGATGTGCCCCCCAATCATTGCATACCAATATCTTCCAAGGACCACTCCATAAGTTGGAGGAAGATCAACAACCGTAATTGTGAATACAGTTGTGATATGTGGGGAAACAATTATCCAAGCATAAAAATATTTAATTTCTCCATATGCCAATACTTTTCTTGAATCAATGGCATAAATACTTTCCCCTATTTCATAGTACTTGGTACAGTCCATCCCAAGTGCTTCCATGACTGATAATGGCATGATATTATTTGTATCTGTTGTATCAACCATGCAATTATGAAGGACAACATCGTGATTTTCTATCGTGATATAGAAAGGAGATACTTTACCTTTCAGTCTACCTATTGAATCATTTTGTTGTTACCGTGAAATTGATGCAACAACCTCCATTCTATGAGTGGGCTCATCTAAAATTTCAAGGATATTTTTCCTCTCCTGGGGAATTTTCACAACTTTCAGGAATGGCAAAGTAATCCTTAATTTTGAGAGATCCTCCATTACATTATATATCATCTATGGAGTATTCTTAGGTTGAATTAAAACCTAATGCTGCTTATTGGCCTCTATTCCACTTGGCCTCATTTTTTCTTTTCCTTTTTCCAAATTATCTTTTATTTTGAGTTTATTTTCTTGTGCCTTTGTTTGTACATCATTATCTTGTGAGATATCTTTTTCGTCATTTCCTCAAATATATACATGGATGACTCGCATTCATTTGTCTGTACAGATTCAAGAATTTCTTCTTGAATAAAATCAACCTCTTGATCAATGTTTTGATCTTCAAAAACATCTTCTAATACTACAACGTTTGGATTTAGTCCTCTTGGCACCCTTTATCTGAGTTCATTAGTGGTACCATCACTTCTGATCCTTTATTCTTGAATTGGATTTCTCCTCTGTTCCTGAATAGGCATTCTTGGATTTGGAAGAAAAATTTCATTTCTCCTTAATCTCATCAATTCATGTTGCATATGTCTGATGGTTCTATTCATCTATGCTATTTCCATTCTTTATTTAGTCTCTTGCGTCATTGTTGGATGATTTTTTACATTAGGAATTACTCCTTTGAGTATCCATCCACCAATTCCTCGATATCCAATGTTTCTTGTTCTTTGATCTTCAATTCTTCTTGAATATGATGCTCCTTGATCTGAAATAGTGAGTGTATCCATTTCTCTTTGAACTCTACCAAGAATTATATTTAGTTCTACATCAGTCTCAAGCATAATTTCTTCCATTTATGTTGCTTTATTCATTGATCCATTCAAAGCCTCAATTTGTGAAGCTCTGATGGAAATTTTTACATTCGAAGGAATTGCATTTTTGTAGCATCCAAGTATGACTGGATCATTTGGTCTCTGATTTTATTTTATTTTATTGAGGGTTCTTAAAAATAAAAAAATAAAAATATTTGATCCTTTCACCATTTTTCAAATGGATTTGGGTGAATTATGTGAGTAGAGTATGATATGTTTTTGGAGGAGCATACATAGTTAGTAACATGCCTTCTAAATCATCAAAAGTAGAAATTAAATTTATTGGAAGCGAAATATACCATTCATGGGCTTGGCCTATCAATGTTTGAATAAATAATTGAACCATCACATCATCATGTTCAACCAAATGAATCTCACATTGGTTCGAAATATTTTCCATGTGTTTCTTTGGATCAACTAATCCATCTCCTCAGAATGTTGGTAAGAACACTTGTGGGAGGGTTGGCAATTGATGTTTCTCACTGTAAATATTTAAAGGGCTATTTCTAACTCTTCTACATGGAATTCTTTGTCTTATATTTATTCTTGATTCTCAGGAGGGTCTTGATTTCTTTGTTCTCTGTTTACCATGATTTGATCTTTTTCTTCTTTAACACTTGAACTTTCTCTAATTCTTTCAAGTTTTTTGCTTTTACTCCTTTTTATCGGGCCCTTCTATTTTTCCAGTTTCAATCTTTATCTTGCCTTCTTCATATTTGTCTTCTTGAAATTTCTCTTTCTTCTTCACATGCAAGAGTTTTCCAAGATATTTCATTTCTTCGCGAGTTTGGGCTGTTGTGAGCACTAGATCATATAATTAATGCAAAATGCTTGTTTTATTTCCTAATACAACTTGCAACCGGGGTTGGTTAGGTTGAGGATAAGTCATAAATGATTCTGGTGTAAAACCAGTTTTTCTGTTATTTCCCCATCATGGTCGCCAAAAATGTTGATGTTTGAATCTGTTAGGATCGAAACAATAAACTCATGAGGATTAAAAATACCCCTTCATTTATTTAGAGGTGGAACTCCTCTAATAATCTGAAATATTATATATATATATATATATATATATATAGGAATTGTAAAAAAATAAACCCAAATATTTATCACTCAAGAAAATGAAATGAAATAAGAAATATACACATTAAGGATTCCTATGAAGTAGACCGTGAATCTTTGTTCACAACAATTGCATAAAAATAAATTAAATAACAATTTACAGAATATAATCAAATGATCTTCACATCCATCACAATTTTAAAAATATTTTTGATCACACTCAAAGGAAAAAGAATATATGGCCCACAAATAAGAGAAATTTAAAAGAGTATTTCCATTGAAATCAAAAATAAAATTTGATAGCCCCCGGGGGGGCAACTCAATTGGCAAGTGTCGTGATATAAAGTTCCATGAGGTTTCGAGTTCAACTCCACATGACTAAACTTGTGTGTAGCGCGTGGGGAAGCATGGGCACACCTGGAGGTTATAGTGGTAGCAGTTGGATAACACGACCACGTGTAACACGAGTATGTGCCCAACTAGTTTCTGATTTCGCCAGCCATAAAAAAAATAATAATAAATAAATTGATAAGTTAATTTAAATATCTCATACTCAAGATGATCTTAAATTGAAATGGGTTTGTTTCGAACTGATCTGAAAATGAAGAAGACTTGTCTCGTTTTAAATTGCAAGTGTAAAAATGGTATGTGTTTGGGTAATTGGATCAAGTTACTAACACATAAATTTAATGAGTTTTTACTTCATCATGAGCAACATATCAGTCATATAAAAACCATCAAAAATGAACACATAACAAAACAAATGATAAAGGATTTCACCCCTCTCTTGGGCTACATCTCCTGGTCCAACTTCCCTTGGATCATTTTCATTATTCTTAAAAATTTCTTTTATAGTGCTCAGAATACAAAATAGATGGCTCCAATGGCTCCAGAACGTCCAAAAACCCCTAAATGGGCTTTTTCGGCACTTGGTTTGGCCAAAAAATGAAGAAGTTACACCTCCTTGAAGTTTTCCCCTTCAAGCTTGTTGTACCTACTCGCCAAAATGCACCCACTGTCTGACTAACTCAGCCTCTGTGTTTTTTCCGTGCCAAAACCTAGCACACACAATGATTCCTGAAAAATGGGCAAAATTGTAGGACCGTTTGCGACGACCCCCAAACCTCGACGGAGAACTCGGTCGTATGGCCCCATGTCGCCAACGACCTAACTATTGCACACATCGTTGGCTAGCTCCTCTAGGATAGGCTCGTGGTCATGTGGTAATAATTGAAGTGACCGGGGGTTTAAAATCCAAGTGCTAACACTTTTCTCGAGCCAATGGTTATAAGGAATGGGCACATGGCAGGACACATGGGCTAATCTCCATGCCCTCTAGTTTCCGCACCATTGGACATGTGGTGTGGTCATGTCGCACAAATCCCATAGAATCTGAGCTAAAACTCCAGTGGAAAACCCCATGCCAACTATTATGGAAAGGGTAATATGGTGGTATGGACTGGGGTTTGAACCAGGGGTTGGGGATAAGCCTCGACCCTATTCTTTGCCGACTATACAACAATTCTAATTCAAATAATTAAAAACAAACCATAGGTGTAAGAAACACCCACAGGCGGGTTGGTAGCCCAGAACATGCCAAAGCTTTGACGTCTCCATGCAGAGGTTGGGGGTTCGACCCCCACGGACTTCACCACTTTTGTTCACTGGAGGAGTGCCATGTTGTAGCCCACGACTGGGCCATGTGGCGCCATACAACTTGCCAGAAAAATAACATGTGTCAACACCTCATTCACCCACGTGTCTTCCACCCAGCCTGCCCTGTTAGCATGCCAACTCATCACTACCACGTCACCTACCATGTGTGGGTCCATACCCTGCCACATCAACACTATATGGTCATACATATTGTATGGTCAGTTTCCATGTCCACACTATACCGACTGTACAGTCAACAAAATTTTTCTTGTTTGGCAAAATGAATAGAACACAATATCTCGCTCATACGACATCCTTTTGAACCTGTTCAAGTTGTGTTGGGATCGTGAGGACAAGGCCTACGCACATGTCCGTTTTGAAGTGATTCCAAGCACTTTGATTTTTGATCAAAATTTGATCCCTTGGATCACTCCTCCCCATTGGGAAGCTTTTGGACCTCCAAAAGACTACTTTTAGTCTATCTGAAGATGAGGGTACAATTCCCTAACCTTTCCAACCTCAATCCACTTGGACTTGCTTGGATTTATGCCTTTAAGACCAACACAAAACTTGTCATGTATTGTCATGTACTTGGCTTGGCTCTTTTTCAACTGTTCTTAAACGGTTTGATGCACAAAATGAACTTGTTCAATGAACTTCTTGCCTACACCAAAATGGCCAGCAACAAGAGAAGAATGTGCTTCCCTTATCATGTTGACTCTTTCTCCCTGTGAAAAACATAGCTTGCCAAGATACAAAATTTTACCATGCACATATGAATCCAATTTCTCAACTTGGTTAGTACGACACAAAGTTGCATAAACATCTTTGAAATCAACATCTATAGTATATTGTTCAATATAGCTCTCATGCATGATAGGATTATGATGAAAAATAATTGAATCACTAATAATAGGCCTAATAAGCATATCAACAAATTTGTCATAAATGTCTTTCTTATACCTTATCACCAAGTGGAATACATAGCTTGTCAAGGCATGCAATGGAGCTTGCTTTGCTTTCAAAGATTTATTCCATGTGTCTCCTTCAACAATCATATTCATAGTCTTATTCAAGGCTCTAAAATTTACCCACATACGCCATATACCATCCTCATCTGGTACTAAACCAATTGGTGACCTGCATGGCGATGTGATTGGTTTGATGACCTCTTTGTCAAGCATCTCTTGAGCTTGATTTCTATTTTCAAAATTCTCCATGACTAACATCCTGCACATGTCAATGTTTGGAAGAGGACCCTCTTGCTACAATAGAATATCTTGTTGGATACCCCTTTTAGAAGGAAATCCCCTTAGTTCCTGAAACATCTCAACATTTTCATTAACAACCTCATATAAATCAGATTGTAACTTTTCATCACATCCTTGGAAAACTTCTTCTTCATCATTGAATTTGGGTTTAATCATCAAAATTACAAGGTTCTTACTAGCACTGACTAGTCTCTTCATTTTTCCAGCATTTGTATGTGACAAATTCATCTTCTTTGTATGTTCTCTAACAATGTATTCAACTCCATTTTTAAACAATTGATACTTGTTCTCATAACGATGAAATATGGGTCACCTATCATATAAGTATGGGTTTCCCAACACAATACCACAAATATCCAATGGAATAACATCAAGCTCTACCTCATCTATATAGTTTGCAGTGATGGAAAATCTAAGTTTACACCTTCTTGTCACATGCAATTTTGAATTGTCACATATCCATCCTATAGGGTAAGGTTTAGGATGTGGAGTAGTTTCCAAATTCAATTTCTTGACAACGTCTTCAGAAATGAGGTTTGCTTGTGATCCCATATCAAAAAGAGTATATATCTTGGTATGTTTTGAAATTACCCTTATGTGGAAAATCTCTATTCTTTCTTTTTCATGTTGAGTTACGTTAAGGCTACTACTATTGGAATAACTAGTACGTGCAATAGAATTCTTACCTTGAAAACCCATGGCTGTGATTTTTGTTTCATCTTCTGAATCAAATCCTAAATATTGTTGTACAGTTGCAACAATGTTTGGTTTCTCTTTGTTGTTGAAATTTTTGGGTCTCTTTTCAGGATGAAGTTTCCAACAATGGTATTCATCATGGCCATCCTTTGAACAATGTTTACATGAGAATTTATCTCTCTCTTTATTGACTGAAGCATTTTTCTTTCCATTTCCTTCAAACTTCCTCTTTCCCTTGTCTCCATTATTAAAATACTTCTTGATGCCCTCTTGAGGTTCATTCCTTCCTATTACTTCTAAATGAGTTTCATGTACACAAACTTCATCTATATTTGAAGGATTAAACATAAGTATTGTATGCCTCAAGTAGCTATGCAAACCTCCAATGTATTTGAGTACAGTTTCTTGAGAAGACAAATCTATACCCAAAACCAAAGCTCTTCTCCTAAATTCTTGAGTGAAGCTTTGTACATCTTTCCCTTTAGCTTGCCTAAAGTTTTTCCAATCCATAATAGATTTTTTCATGTATGCTAATGGATAAAATTGCCTTTTAATTGCAACAATAAAATCATTCCAAGAGGATAAAACTTTACCATGTTTCTTCATGTCCTCTTGAGTTTTGGCTTCCCACCAAATGAGTGTTGCACTGTCCAATCCTAAAGAAGCAAGCTGAATCTTAGTTTCAACATCTGTGATTCTTTGTATCCCACAATACACTTCAATCTGACTAATTCAGTTATCCAATTTCTCAACATTTACCTCTCCATTGTACATAGGCAATTCAAACTTAATATCAAGCTTAAGAAAAGGAGTTTGTAAAAGATTTTTACCATGTTCTTTTGGAGAATTGGAGGTGGTTGTGAAATGGTGGAAGACGTGGAAGATGGAGGTGAAGGAGATGGAGAATCACCATTCCCTCCATTTCCTTTTGGAGTTTTATCACCATTGTCTCTATTTCCCTTTGGAGGGTTGAAGCTTTCACCTTGCAATATTACATTTCTTTCTTCAAACAAAACTTTCACCATCTCAGTCATATCATGAAAATATTTTCTAAAAGTTTCCTCCTCTGAAGGAAGAGTTCCATGACTCTCCTCATGATCCATACTTGGCGAATATTTCCTTCAAGCTTGAGGATATTTGATAGTTCTCCTTCTTGATAGTTGAGAACTTGGTTGTACAAGTTGACCTTCTCCTCTTGTGAGATTCAAACTTGTAAGCATCAGAAAAACAAAACACTTGCAAACAATCAAGCCTTAAAAAACCTATGCTCTGATACCAACTGATCTGAAATTGAAATGGGTTTGTTTCCAATTGATCTGAAAATGAAGAAGACTTGTCCCTTTTTAAATTGCAAGTGTAAAAATGGTATGTGTTTGGGTAATTGGATCAAGTTACTAACACATAAATTTAATGAGTTTTTACTTCATCATGAGCATCATATCAAGCATATAAAAACCATCAAAAATGAACACATAACATAGCAAATGATAAAGGAGTTCACCCCTCTCTTGGGCTACATCTCCTGGTCCATCTTCCCTTGGATCATTTTAATTATGCTTAGAAAGTGATTTTACAGTGCTCAGAATACAAAATAGATGGCTCCAATGGCTCCAAAACGTCCAAAAACCCCTAGCTGGGATTTTTTGACACCTAGTTTGGCCAAAAAATGAAGAAGTTACACCTCCTAGAAGTTTTCCCCTTCAAGTTTGTTGTACCTGCTCACCAAATGCACCCATTGTCTGACTAACTCGGCCTCTGTGTGTCTTCCATGCCAAAAACTAGCACACACAATGATTCCTTAAACATGGGAAAAATTGTAGGACCGTTTGCGTCAGCCCCCAAACCTCAGCGGAGAACTCGGTCGTATGGCCCCATGTGGCCAACGACCTAACTGTTGCACACATCGTCGAATATCTCCTCCGGGCTAGGCTCGTGGTCATGTGATAAGAATTCAAGTTACCCGGGGTTTAAACTCTAAGTGATAACACTTTTCACGAGCCAATGGTTATAAGGAATGGGTGCATGGTAGGACACATGGGCTAATATCTGTGCCCTCCGGTTCCCGCACCATTGGACATGTGGTGTGGTCATGTCGCACAAATCCCACAGACTCTGGGATAAAACTCCAGTGGAAAACCCCACAAAAACTATTATGGAAAGGTTCATATGGTGGTATGGACCAGGGTTTGAATCGGGGGTTGGGACTAAACCTTGGCCTTATTCTCTGTCGACTATACAAAAATTCTAATTCGAATAATTAAAAACAGACTATAGGTGTAAGAAACACCCACGGGTGGGCTGGTAGCCCAGGCCCTGCCAAAGATTTGACATGTCCATGAAGAAGTTGGGGGTTCGACCTCCACGAAATTCACCACTTTTTTTCACTGGAGGGGTTCCACGTGGTAGCCCACGACTGGGCCACGTGGCACCATACAACGTTCGAGAAAAATAACATGTGTCAACACCTCATTATCCCACGTGTTTGCCACCGAGTCTACCCTGTCAGCAGGCCAACTCATCACTACCACGTCACCTTCCACGTGTGGGTCCGTACCCTACCACATCAACACTTTACGGTCGTACAAACTATATGGTCATCTTCCATGTCAGCACTATATGGACTGTACAATCAACAAAATTTGTCTCATTTGGAAAATTGAAGAGAACACGATATCTCGCTCATACGATGTCCATTTGAACCCGTTCAAGTTGTGTTGGGATCATGAGGACAAGGCCTACGCACATGTCTGTTTTGAAGTGATTCCAAGCACTTTTATTTTTGAGCAAAATTTGATACCCTGGATCACAAGAGCTCAGAGTTACAAGATACAATTAAAATTAACCCCAAAACAGTTCTTTGCGATTTTCTCAAAAATAATATGGTCTTTTACAGTCTTAGAAAATTAAAAGCGTTCGTCCATAAATGGATTAGGCTTGGTTCTCTCATGGACCAAAATATATGTACAATAAAATATGAGAGAAGAATGAGTAAGGATGGAACAAGACATGAGCAATAGGACTGTGATGTAATCTCATGGCTCATTTATGTGTTGTTGGCGTCCTTATATTTTCTTTGATGACAGTTTTATGGCCGGTATTAATTGCTTCCTCTTGATTTTCTTTTGTAATCTCAATTAAGGATTTATTTAACCACTCTTATATATAATCTTTCATTGGGGATACATTTATTTCATGTCTATTTTTTATATAAAATAGTATGCCCTCCAAGTCTCTTAATTCAAACGAGAGTTGGTTAAGCACATCTTCAATATATTCATTTTTGTTTGCATAGCTCACCAACCGATTCTCAAATTTATTTTCATTATATTCAATGATACTATTAAATTTTTTGGTTGATAAACCTTTCAATATTTCCAATTTTTCCTAAAATTTCTCTCTATTGGGTTGTTATATTCTTTGTAGTGAAAGTCTAGTCGAGGTGGATCGACTGACAATCGAAGATGAAGGTCGAGGTGGTCAGAACAGGTAAATTCGAAGTCGAAGTTCAAGGTGGTTTGAGGTGGTAAATACATCGACAACAAGTCGAAGAGGTCGATAGGAGTGTGTGTGGAAACCGACTAAAGACCGAATGAAGGTCGACTGGTAATCCGACTTAGTAGTCGACTGTAACAGAATCTCGAGATTCGTGAGATTTTTCGCCAATGATTTGTGTGGATATGTAACTTTTTTTGGGTGCCTTTTATTTAGGGTTTTTTCTACTGTAAATCCTATAAAGAAGGCGTGTTGTAATTTTATAAATAATGATGAATGGCTAATCGCCAATAATCAATAATCATAGAGGTTATTGGTCATGTATATGTAAGTTGAATTGGATACAGGGTTGTTTTTGTGTAAAGAAAGAAGGTATGATGGAGATTGCGTCTTAGGTGTGGACCAAGGTTAGACATGTAACCTTTTATTCTGAATGAATAAGACAAAAAGAGAGAAAAATGTTTAAGGAATGTTGGTTTTCCCAGTTTAGGTTTCCAAGGTAAAATCTTTGTGAACTGTGTTTTCTTTGTCGTTTACTTTCTTGATTAAGTATTTCTTCCTCTCTTCTACTAGGTTTAGCATGGAAGTGTTCCACATTTCCTAACATGTGGTATCATAGATTGGTTTAACAAACTTGGATTTGAGCTAAACCCTAGGTTCAGTAAGAGTCGTAAGACAAAAAAATTTAAAGATCATGTTGAAGAATGACGAGTAGCTCAAGAATAGAGATCGAAAAAATCAATTTCCAGAATTTTGAGCTTTAGAAGCTTAAAATTGAATATCTCCTTGTAGATCAAGAACAATGGACAACATTATGTCCAGGTACCATGATGACAAGTATGTCAACCAAAGAATGGGAGGAACTCAAGAGAAGAGAGAGGAGTACGATTCAACTTTGTCTTGCAGATTCGATACTGCTAAATGTTTCAGGTGAAGATTTAGAAAAGAAACTATGGGACAAGCTGGGGAGCTTGTACTAGTCAAAATACCTAGTAAATAAGTTTTTTCCTAGAAATAAATTGTATCTTCTGAAGATGGGTGACGGAAGTTCAGTAACTAATCATTTAGATGCATTTAATACCATTATAAGCTAGTTATATTTTGTGGATATTAAAATCAATGAGGAGGAGAAATGTATTATCCTAATATTTTCTTTGCTAGACTCATGTGATAGCTTTGTCATGGCTATAGGAATTAATACAACCACAATAGCACTAGAAGACATGGTTTCATCTCTACTGTCAAAATAAATGAGAAGGAACAACATGGAAGGATCAACCAAATATGATTTAGTGGTGAGAGGTCGATCGATTGACGGAGATAAAGGAAAATTCTCTGGTAGAAAGTCTAAGTTGAAGGGTAGATATAAATCACTTGTTCATTCGAAAAGAAGATGATCAAAATATGGTAAATATGGGCATTACAAAAGGGATTGAAATTCGAAGGAAATGAAAGTCATTACAGGATCTGACGAGAAGTAGTTGACTTAGAGAAAGACGACTTCGGATAAGGGAGGTGATGTGTACTTGACGTCAACTAGTACACAGCCAAATCAAGATGTTTGGTTGATTGAATCAGGAGCATCCTACCATATGACACCACATAGAGAATGGTTATGTGAATATGAACAATATGAAGGAGGAGACATGTTCTCGGGGGACGACTTGACAAGCAAAATTGTCGGACAAGGAAGAGTTCGACTGATATTGCAGGATAGGAGGAGAAGAACCCTTCCAGGTGTGCTACACATTCTAGGTTTGGAAAGAAACCTAATATTTGTTAGCAAGATAAGTGATGCAGGGGTGCACACTCTATTTTATAAGGATTCATTTAATATGATCAGAAGTGTGATGGTCTTAATGAAAGGAGTTCAGATGGGAACCCTATACAAGTTACTAGGGAGTGTCAACTCAACTGGATGAAATAAAATGATTGTTTCTGAAGTCAACTTGACTCAAATCAACTCAGGCTAATTTGATTCAAACCAACTCGACAAGTCATCATAAAGTCAACCCAACCATGCTATGTCACGAGAGGATGGGACACATTGGAGAAAAAATACTTCGAGCTATGCATAACAAAGGTATGATTGAAGAATTTCCTCAATGTAATTTAGAAGTCGACTTTTGTGAACATTGTATATATGGAAAACAAAGTCAAGTGAGGTTCCCATCTGGAGCGACAAGGGAAAATGGGATTCTAGAGTTGGTTCATAGTGATGTGTTTGGCCCTGTTTCAGTTCCTTCACTTCGTGGATCCTTGTATTATGTCTCATTCATAGATGATTTTTCCAGAAAGACATGGATATATTTCCTGAGGAAGAAAACATATATTTTAGATAAATTCAAAGAGTTTAAATCTCTTGTATAAACCAAACAGACAAGAAGATTAAGGTGCTAAGAAATGACAATGGTGGTGAATTTTGTGGAAAATAATTTGATCATTTCTACAAGCAGTGTGGCTTAGCATTCAAAAATACCACACCATATACCTCAAAACAAAATGGAGTTTTTGAGAGAATGAAAAGAACATTAATGGACAAGGCAAGGAGCATGCTCACTGGTGCTAGGATCGCACAAGAATTATGGGCAGAAGTAGTCGACACTACAAACCACCTATTGAATATGTCTCCTTCGTCAACGCTAGTTGACATGAATCCACATGAGGTATGATCGGGTAAGAATACTTCGGTTTCACATCTCAAATTATTTTTTTGTGGTGCATTTGTGAATGTTCCCAAGAAAAATAGGGGCAAGTTGGACAAGAAGGTAGTCAAGTGCATTTTCATTGGATACAAAGAAGGAATGCAAGGATATAATCTCTAGGATCCTACATCAAGGAAAAAAATGTGCATTCGAGATGTGGTCTTCAAATAAGTTGGAAATAAGTCTGAGCCTGAAGAAATTGTTCAAACTGAGAATAATCCAGAGAAGGTGTGGTTTGAAATGAGGAATGAAGAAGATGATTCAAATGAGTCAACTAAATTAGAAGGAGAGGTGGAAAAACCAACCTTGGTTGTAAGAAGGTCATAACGAGTAATAAAACTAGTTAAAAGGTATAGTCCACCCGACTTTCATTCTGCATTTTTTCTAACTTCCACCGACGATGAGCCCAAGTCAGTCGGGGAGGCAGTCAACTCAGTAGAGGGAAAAATCTAGAAGGATGACATGTTTGAAGAGATGGAATCCTTGCACGAGAATGAGACATGGGACATATTCAAAATACCTAGTGGAAGAAATCATGTTGGTAGAAAATAGGTACTCAAGAAGAATCTGAAAGCAACAGTTCAAGTCAATAAATTCAAAGCTCGACTGGTAGCGAAAGGATATTCCCAAGTCGAAGGAGTCGACTTCAATCATATTTTTCTCCTATCACAAACTTAAATTCGATTAGAGTACTAATGTCTCTGGTTGCAACATTTGATCTAGAAATAAAACAAATGGATGTGAAGACAACATTCCTACACAGGGACCTGGAAAATGAAATCTACATGAAATAGCCTGAAGGATTTGTAGTAAAGCGCAAGAAATATTTGGTGTGAAAACTGAAAAGATCCCTTTATGGTATAAATAAATCACCAAGGATGTGGTACCAAAATTGCAACACATACATCCTTATTTTGAGGTTTGTGAGAAGCAAAGTTGATCACTACATATATTCCAAAGATAAAGGTGGGTGTTTCATATATGTGGCAGTGTATGTCGATGACATGTTGTTGATTGGAAACAACATGAATGCAATAAAGGAGGTGAATAAGCAACTATCCTCTAAGTATGACATGAAGGATCTCAGTATAATGAAATTGATTCTAGGAATGGATATTAAGAGAGATCGAGTAGCTAGAAATATCTGGTTGAACCAGACGAAGTATATTGAAACAATATTGAAACGTTTCAACATGCAAGATTGAAAACCTGTGAAGGTGTCAATTACTGTGGGAGCAAGGCTAACTAATGAATAGTGTCCAAGGACACATGAGGAAATAGAGGACATGTCACATTTTCCCTATGAAAGTGTTTTTGGTAGTCTAATGTATGTGATGGTCTGCACTCGACTATACATTTCCCATGTAGTGGGAGTGTTGAGTAGATACGTGTCGACACTTGGGAAGGAGCATTGGGCAACTGTCAAGAGAGTATTCAGGTATTTGTGTGGCACAAAATATTATGCTATATTCTATCAAGGAAAACCTGTAGGTGATAGTTAATTAAATGTACATGGCTTTTTCGACGTCGATTGGGGTGGAGATATGGATCGACGAAGGTCAAACAATGGATATGTGTTCAAAATGTTCGGTGTATAAATCAATTGGATGAGTAAGAGATATGTGGTCGTACCCTTGTCAACAAAAAAATTTGAATACATGGCAACCACTCATGGAAGAAAAGAAGCAGTATGGCTGCAAAGGCTATGTTCAAGAATCAGGTTTGAGCAGAGAGCTTTAAAGATAAGTTGTGACAGTCAAAGCATAATATTTCTGGAAAATAACCTAGCTTATCATTCTAATACTAATCACATTGATGTACACTACCATTTCATGAGAGACATGGTGGAAACCAACAAGGTGTTGCTGGAGAAAGTAGACACATTGGAAAACATAGCAAAGTATTTGACCAAGTCTGTGAGTGGTGTGAAGTTCTCTTGGTGCAGAGAGACAATGGGAATTGTTTCCCTAGGTCTGTGAATGGGAGTTCAGAGGTATCCTAGTTTCAGTAAATAAAACAACAAGTGGGAGAATGTTGGGTTGTTACATTCTTTGCAATGAAAGTATATTCAAGGTGGATCAACTAACATTCGAATTCAAAGGTTGAGGTGGTTCGACCAAGTAAATTTGAAGTCGAAGTTTGAGGTGGTTGAAGATGGTAAATACATAGACAACAATTCCAAGAGGTCAACAGGTGGGTGTGTGGAAACTGAATGAAGGTCGACTAGTAGTTGACTGGTAATTCGAATTAGTAGTCAACTGTAACAAAATCCTAAGATTCACGGGATTTGTATCCAATGATCTGCATGGATCTATAATCATTTTTGGGTGCCTTTTCTTTAGGTTTTTTCCTACTATAAATCCTATAAACAAGACATGTTTTAATGTTGTAAATAATGATGAATGGATAATCACCAATAACCAGTAATCATAGAGGTTGTTGGTCATGTAGATGTCAGACAAATTGGCTACAGGGTTGTTCTTGTGTAAATCAAGAAGGTATGATGTCGATTGTGTCTTAGGTGTGGACCAAGGTTAGACATGTAACCTTTTATTCTGAAGAAATAAGACAACAAGAGAGCAGAACACTCAAGGAATGTCGGTTTTCCCAATTTGGGTTTCCAGGGTACAATCTTTGTGTACTGTGTGTTTTCTTTGTCATTTACTTTCTTGATTAAATATTTATTCCTCTCTTATATTAGGTTTAGCGTGGAAGTGTTCCACATTTCCTAACACTCTCTTGTCACAAATATAGAGTTTATAATTAATTTGGGTTCCTTTACTTCTCACGTGTTTCTGGCTAAGTCTATTTCAATTAATATTTTGTACAATCCCTCCTTTTTAGTAACCACACCATCACATTCCTCTAGAATTTCTTTTAGAATATTTATCTTCTTAATCCAGTAGGCCTTTTGTTATTTTATTTGACCAGGAGAAGGTAAATCTTCTTCTTTTATTTTCATTTCAGTCATATTTGAAACCTTCAAAGTGTTGGATACAATGGCATGATATTGTCATTGATGTCAACAAGATGCATTATAAACCCAAAATCTAGAACATAATTCGCGCAGGAGATCAGGTTTCAAAAAGAGAATTGGGAAGTGGGAAAAAGAGAATAACCTGAAGTCTCGAAGGCTGAAATGAATTTGGACCATTGATCTATAACTGATCATAGTCATTGGATGAATCCAAGTGGAAGGATAGCGTAAGCACTTCCATGTTAACCACTTCGGTGTTGACCAAATCTAGTGAAAATTGGAGCAACAATTACCTGGACCTCTGAAGTCCTGAAGTCCCGAAGTCATGAAATTACATCAACCATCGGATCAAAGGAAGAGCAGGGAAATCCTGTCAACCATTGATATATTCAGAACCTTTCAAGGATGAAACTGGTCAACTCGCTAACCACTATGGATAAAAAGAGACTAGAACGGGTAGGTGTACCCGAAGGACGAAGCCCCGAAGTCACGACAAACGTTGATCTAGAGTGAAATATGATAGCCATCAGATTAGAATTGCATAGCATCAGTCAAATCTGGCGCTGACCACTATGGTGAAAAGAAGCCAATAACAAGTAATATTACCTTAAGGTCGAAGCCCTGAAGTCACGTCAACTGTTGATCTAGAGTAAAATATGAGAATCGTCAAATCAAAAGGAGACGGTCAACTTCGGTGCTGACCACTTCGACGGAAAAGGGTTTAGAACATGTAAGTTCACTCCAACGTTGGAGTTCTGAATTCATGAAGTAATACATGTGGTACACAAAGAGCCCACATCATCATAGGCCACGTAGGCAAGGACATGTGGTGCAATCAGATGATCACAAGCGTCAAGGTCCAGTTGGAATTTTAGGTATGCGTAAGTCACGAATCTAAGTGACATGTGGTAGCCACTCAACCAGTGCCACATCAGTAGTGATGTTAGCAAGATAAGTCACTACGGGAGTATGTCCTTCGTGGATAACTAGTTTCTCCTACCGGCAACCACCCGAAGCACCTAAGGCCGAAGCCACGAACTAATGTTGGTCGTAGATCTAAGATCCTCCAGGATGAATCATGATCATTAGATAAAGCATAGTGGAAGGATAGTGTAAGGTGTACTAAAAAACTAACAACAAGAGATCACCACATATTTATGAATTATTTGGTAGGTAAACACTCGAGAGGGATTGAACTACCTTAGAGTTCTAGTAACCTGGAGTCCCAGAGAGCCAAAGCTCCGAAGTAAGATCTGACCGTCCGTCGAGAAGGAAGATTCACGGTCGAGATCCTAAAAAGTGCACAATGAGAAGGACATTAACAAACATCTTGTTTAGGTTGCGTGGACCATCCACTCAATGACAGATTAAGACAGAACCGTCTGATCTACAAGTAAATAGATAATACGTACTTTGGTGAAATTTGGTTTGGAAGAGTTGGAAGATTGGAAAGGTCAGAGTCTCGAAACAATGAAGTCTCGGAGTAAATGAGAACCGTCCATCTCATCGTGAAATTAAAATGTAACCGTTGATCTTGATAAGTGATCAAGCTCTTGTTTCGTCTAGTGCTTGGTCACCACCTGCGGTCGTATGAAATAGCGGTCCCAAATATTTTTCTGTGTGCAATTTTACACAGAGGAAGAATTTTATCCTAATCAAGAAGGGACATTGAACCAGATAGGATCTAAACTTTGTTTTGATTTATCTTAAGTAATCCAACACTTGCAATGGATTAAAATGTTAATAAAAAATCCTAGATCTGATCAACGAAAATTGAGAATGAAATGAAGAGGCATGGGATAGAGTTAAGAGAAATCGATCCATATTTATGATTGATTTATGAAAATGACTCTCACTAATTAAAATCATTCACAATAAAGTTTGAATAATAATAGAGATTATTGTTAATTTAAAATCAAGAGGTGCGATGGTCCAAACAAGGGACACAATGCTTCATAGCTCACATCAGTTGGAAGATTATATAAACAAGAAAGAATGGTGAGAATAAGGTCTCTCTGCAGTCGAGGTCAGAAGATCAAAACATAAGCAGAGTCCAAGAAGAAGAACCAATTATACTTATGCAGTGAGGGTGGAAGGGAGGAGCACAAAAGGATTCATATCCTTTACTACGTAAAGTGTAATTTAAGGGAGTTGGTGCTTCCTGGGGTTGGTGCCCTAAAGACAAGTGATTTGGTGCTTCCTAGGGTTGGTTCCCTAAAGATAAGGGAGTTGGTGCTTCCTAGGGTTGGTGCCCTAAAGATAAGGGAGTTTGAGCTTCCTAGGGTTGGTTCCCTAAATACAAGGGAGTTGGTGCTTCCTAGATTTGGTGCCCTAAAGACAAGGGAGTTGGTGCTTCCTAGGTTTGGTTCTCTAAAAAGGATTGGTGTCCTTCACTATTCTTTATAAAAACCTTGTAATTCCTATTAATTATATTTATATAATTTATTTTACACACAATTCCATTGTGGATCTATTGTGGTAATTAAAAAAATATAAAAGCAATTTCTAATTGTTGAAAAAGGGTAATACTGATTCACCCCCCCCCCCTCAGTATTCCAACAATTGGTATTAGAGAAAGTGCCTTCAGGACAATCTAATAATTGGAAGGTAGATCCTGAAGATGGATCAATGAGAGGGAATGTCTAACAACAAAGAACCATTGTTCAATGGAGGTGGCTATGCTCTATGGAAAACAAGAATGAAAAGATTCATGTTGGCTCTTGGTTTTGATATCTGGTAATCTGTTGTAGATGGTTACACTGCACCAACTACTCCACCCACAAATGTTGCAAGAAATAAAATATGCAATGACAACTCAAGAGCAGTTAATCCAATTCTAAGAGGGTTGAAAAATTATATATGTGTGAAGGTTATGCATTGTAATTCAACTAAAGAAATCTGAGACAAATTGGAGGTTGTATATGAAGGAGATAGAAAAGTCAAGGAATCCAAACTACAGACCTATAGAACTCAGTTTGAAAATATGAAAAAGAAAGAAGAAGAGAACATTGTTGAATAGTTTCATAGGGTAGATGAAATGGTTAATTGAATCAGAGCAGCAGGAGAAGAACTTACATATAAACCTATTGTGCAAAATATACTAAGGTAATTACCTATCAGATATGATGCCAAGATTTCTACAATTGAATATAGGCCAGAACTTGACAAACTCACGGTTGATCAACTTCATGGAATTTTTACAGCGTATGAGATGAGAACAGGGAACGAAAAACCGTCAAAAGATGAAACAACCTTTAAGGCATCTAAAGAAAAGAACAAACATGAGCATATGTCTCATGAAGATCAGTCAGACATATCAAGTGTAGAAGAGGCCAACTTTGTTGGATTATTGAGAGGGGGGGTGAATCAGTAATAGAGCAATGTAATCCTTTTTCACCATAAAATGCAAGTGTTATATCAATGTAGCATTATCATTCAATAGTTGCAGAGTAAATAAACAATGAACAAATGAGAAATCACACACATACATAGTACACCAGTGTTTTACATGGAAACCTAAAGCGGGAGAAAACCACAGAATTATTTTTCTTATATGTCTTTAAGAATTGCATTCATTGGAAGCACCAACCTCCTTTGTTTTCCAGCTGCAACTGGAAGGAGGCTCCAACCCCCTAGTTTCTTAGGCTACAACCCGAGGGAAGCTCCAACTCCCTAATTCTTTGGCTACAACCAGAAGGAGGCTACAACCCCCCATGTTCTCCGGCTACAAGCAAAAGGTGGCTACAACCACCTGTCCTTGCCTCGTCCAACCACCCTGGTATATAAGTAGAATGATGGAACCACGGTCACACTATCAGTGTGAGATATACTATTGTAAACATGTACCAATCAACCTACACCAAACAACCTGTACCAATAACCTAAACCATGCATCAACTTGTACCTCAACCTATAATCAACCTGTACCATAAACAAGTGCATCAACCATGCACCAACCTATACCTCAAACTGTACCATGAACAAGTGCATCAACCATGCACCAAACCTGTACGAATAACATGTCACAACAACTTATCTCATCAATCTTATCAACCAAATCAGATCTACTCACCAAGATCAATCACCAAGACAACTCTCAAATATGTGCATTAACCAAGCATAACGTAACAACTCATAATCATCACCAAGATCAATATGTGCTTCTAATAATATACCAATACAAGTATGCTACATCATCCATAAACCATGTGTCAACAATACTACTAACAAGTGCATCCAAACATGTACCAAGTATGTACCAATCATGTATCAACTACTCATAAACTATGACTCATCAAGATGTACCAACATCATCAACTATACACCTCATGTATGTGCCAACTCATCAACTACTTGTCTCAACCATGTACCCAACATGTACCTCAACCAAAATCCCTCATCAATTTCATCATCCAAATCTGATTTGTAACTTTGTAATAGACCTGGTGTATAACATCACATACCTGCAAACCTTCCTTAACTTTAACAACAAGAGACTAGCATTTTCATCAAAATTTACTTTAGTCTCACATGACTAGTTTTGGATTAGTCAGCAACCCTAACTTGAAATAATCATAACTATGTACCTGTAATGAATAAATATCTGAAAATAGTACACAATGCTCTTCAGTGTGTTTTATACAATTCCTCCAGATGTCACTACTTGGAACCAATCAGAAAATGAGTTATAGCAAAAATGGCATACCTTGTTGAATTCTGGCTTATTCTAGAGAGCAAACTTGTAGAGTGTGCCCCGCACGGAATGTTTGTTGTATGGATCTGAAAATTGTACAAAAAATACTAAAGACTATACTCTAACCAACACATTTTGTCTTACTGAATTTGGATCTGTTATGAATAAGTTATGACGTTTTTACCCAAAACACTTGTTCTAGACTAGTTTCAGGACTAGCCACAAACCCTATTTACCACAGAGTGTAACTCCAAAAATATAACGAACCACAAGATGAAATTTGTACCACATCTACTTGGATATGTTTCCTAAATGGCCTCCCAATTTCACGGTCTGAGTCATTCTAGAAAAAAAGTTATAGGGAAAATGGTGAGATGACCTGTAAATAACATACCTTAGAAAGCATCATCAAAAGAATTTCCTCCCTTGAATTTCGCCCTTATTTACTTCACCTTCCCTCTGAAATTCGGCTTAGATATCCTTTGGTTACCTCAGTCACCTGTAGATATTCAATATGCTCAAGTGTGATTAAAATGCGAGAGCCTTGCCTCTTATTTATACTTTCATGTAGCTTCCTCAAGGGATTACCTTTTAATCATCTTAACCCATTTTCCTTATTTTAGGGCTAACCCACTTCTAACCACTTTCCATAATTAGAAATTTCTCCATTCACTTTCTTATTTAAATAATCCTCCTTGACTTTGTCACTTCACTTTATTATTTAAATAATCCTCTTTGACTTTGTCACTTCACTTTATTATTTAAATAATCCTATTTGACTTTGTCACTTCACTTTATTATTTAATTAATCATTTTTTACTTTGTCACTTCACTTTATTATTTAAATAATTTCTTCTTTGCAATCACTTTGACTTCTTTGACCTTTTGGGGCTTCAAGCCAACGTATGAGGGTCCTCCAACTTCATAAGGCCATTACTCTCTAACCGTGAGGATTTATGTGACGTTCCACATACCAATGGAAATGGAATGACATGTACTATCCATATAGAATAGTCTTACCTTAAAATATATCAAAACGCATACCATTATACATCAAACAAACTTGGGTCCATTACCCAAACCTGGGTTCTCCAACTTCACATGGTCATAACTCTCTAACCGTGAGGAGTTATGTGATGTTACACATACCACTGGAAATGGCATGACATGTAATACCCATATAGAATAGTCCTACCTTCAAATATATTAAAACTCATACCATTATTCATCAAACAAACTTGGGTCCATTACCCAAACCTTTGTGCTACCGGAATTCGCTACCGTACTTTCTCCAATGGTTGACATCAATCACTAAGGGTTGACATCAATCTACAATATCACTCTCCAATGGTTGCATCAATAAAAACCAACAATCCATACCAATTTTCCATCAACCTAAGACAATTTTCTGACAATCTCCCCCTTTGGCATTGATGGAAACACTTAGTCATGATAACATTCATGCTTATACTCCTCAGCAATGTTTCTATCTCTCCCCCTTTGACATCAATGGAAAAGGGTATCTCCCTTTGGGGTTGCTCCCCCTAACTGAACTCTCCTTAGGATACTCCCCATGTCTACATGCCTGTGTGCTCTCTCTCCAAGCATTTCTATCCTGCATCTGATAAATCTCTCCCCCTTTCTCATCAATGGAAAATGTATCTTTCCATCCATGGATGCTCCCCCTAACCAAACTATCCTTTGGGATACTCCCTCTGACTGAACTCTTCCTAAAACTGATCTCCCAACATGAATTGTCCTATATATGGTGCTTCCTCGTGTACATCTAAGACATATAAGATAAGCATTCAAAATCATTCATTTTGGAGTAGAAATTACTCCTAGTCTCTGGCGAAGAGACTCAAAGGCTTCCCGTGGAAGCAGTTTTGTAAAGATATATGCCACTTGTTCTTTTGTGCCCACATATTCAACTCTGATGTTCTTTTCTGCAACCTGTTCCCGTATAAAGTGATACTTTATTGGAATGTGATTCATCTTTGAGTGCATCACCGGGTTATTTGAGATATCGATAGCGTTTGTATTATCACAATATATTGGAATGGGCTCATCATACTCAACCTGTATATCTGTTAGAGTTTGTTTCATCCATAGAACCTATGTACAACATGATGTTGTTGTAATATACTCTGTCTCGACTATAGATAAAGATATTGATGATTGTTTCTTACTTAACCATGATACTAAACACTCACCCAAGTAGAACATTGCTCCACTGGTGCTTCATCGGTCATCAATGCAACATACCCAATATCCATCTGTGTAGGAAATAAGTGATGGATCCTTTCCTTTTGGATACCATAATCCAAACTCTTTTGTTCCTTTGAGATATCTGAAAATCCTCTTCACTGTTAATACATGTGATTCCTTTGGTGTTGCTTGAAATCGTGCCACTTGTCCAACTGCTCGCATTACATCTGGTCTAGATGCTATCACATATAGTAGGCTACCAATCATTGACCTGTATTTCCTATGATCTGTAGACTTTGAATCATCATATTTTCTCAACTTGCAACTGGTTTTCATGGGAGTGATAACTGGTTTGCAATCTTCCATTCCAAACCTCTTTAGCATTTCTCTGATATACTTGGTTTGAGAAATAAAAATTCCTTGGTTTCTTTGATGTATCTAAAGACCCAGAAAGAAGGATAGTTCTCCAAGTAATGACATTTCAAATTCATTATGCATGTACTTTGAAAATTTTTGGCTTAACCTGTCATCAGTACTTCCAAAAATAATATCATCAACATAAACTTCAATTAATAAAATACTATCTTGAGTTACCTTGATGTAGAGGTTGTTGTCTGCACTTCCTTTTCTGAACCCTGCCTACTATAGATATTTATCTAGTCTAGAGTACCATGCTCTTTTCCACTTTTATATATCTGTCCAAACCTGCTAAGTATTCTTACAGATCCATCTCTTTCCATACTGTCCAAGACTCTACTTCCGCAACTGTCCATAATGTTGACCCATTTATCACTATACTATCATGAAGTCTTGAGTAATCTATCAAACTCTACTTCTGCTAACTCACTGCTATGGATATGTCTTCTCAAACTATGCAAGTTGCTCGAAGAATGGTTCTTTGGTCTGTCACAGCTATCACATAGACTCCCCCTGTCTAATATTCATATTACATGGGAGTCTCTAAGCTGGATGGCTCAAAACAATTCCTTCTCTGATGTGTATTCATCATCATCTTCATTGGTAGATTCATCATCTCTCTGAGCTCTAAATTCTTTCTTTTTGTTTATGGATTCATCTTTCACTACAATACTTGAAAGTACAATCTCTTGAACATGTTCCTTATTTACTTGTCCTTCTTTTCTTTCATTTATTTTCCAAACCTTTCTATATCTGACATCCTATTTTTTCTCTGTAGATTTTTATTCATCTCGTTTTATTGCCAATCTTGCGATATATGGGACCTGGTCTTTGTTCACATGTTCTTCCTGTTTTCTTATCCATACTTTTTTATATCTGATATCAGTGTTATCTTTCATGGAAGTATCGATCATTCTTCTACAATCACATGCTATGTGTCCATAGTTATGACATTTGTAACATTCAATGTTACATGGGGCCACATAGGCATTTCTTGCTTAAAAATTACTTTTATAATCCATGCAATCTGCAACCTTATGTCCAAAGTTAGTACAATAAAAACAATGACCATAAAATAAATTTGCATACCTGGGAGTGAATGATCTTCTTTGTGGTGTAGTCCTTCTGAATTTCTACCTTGACTGATCATGATCATGATTGAAGCTTCTTTGTGGCTTGAACATGGATGGTCTTCTTGAAGATGTATCTTTATTAGTTTTCTTAGATTCTAGTTGACCATGATTTCTTACTTTGAGTGCTTCTGCATAAATCTTTCTATTTTCTTCATTCTTCTTTTCTAGAAACGTAGAGTGCTTCTCTTTATTATCTACAACTGATGTGGATGTTTATGTCTCTTCAACGTTCTTGTTGAGATTGATGATTTTGACTCTTGATGTGACAACTTCTTCTTCAATATTCTCAACCTATTCTTCTTTCTTCATTATCTCATACTTCATGACCTCTTTTGTTCTCTTTGCTTCTTCAAATTGGATTTTCAATGTAATTATTTCTTCTTCTAGTCTCTCTCTTCTTCACCAAACTCTTCCTCAAGTTGGTTTAAGTCATTGGTTCTTTCCTTGAGATGATCCATAAGTATCTTTTCTCTCTTTTATGCTTCTTCCATTTGTGTTTCTATGTTGGCTTCTAAACATTTCTTTTGATATTCTAGAGTTTCTTCGATTCTTCTGGCCTCTTCTAGTTGAGCTCTTAAATTCTTGATGGCATGTTGATCTTTTTTAGAACCTTGAACACTTTCCTTTTGCTTCATCAATTATTTCTTGGATGACTTGTTTCTTCTCTTTCTTTCTTTAGATATTCAATTGCATTGATCAATTTTTCTCTGTAATCAACTTATGCTTCTTCATACTCTTCCTCTTCTGAATCTATCTAACATGATGAGCATCTTTCTTCTTGTTTTGTATCTGCATCTTCTTTGGAATTTTCTGAATCTGCGATGGGTGAAGAATATATCTCATGTAACTTATCCCAAAGTTCTTTGGCTGATGAACATTTACCAACCTTTTCTCTTACCAGATTGGGTAATCCGTCCCAGATGAAATCCATTGCTATTTTTTTATTCTTCTTCAATTCCTTCTTGGTTGCAGTCTTTTCCCTTTTTGAACTATCATATCCTGTAACAACTAATAGCCAAATATAATGTCCTTGTGCCTGTAAAAATACTTCTCTCCTTCTGCTCCATATCTCATACTTAAAACCATTCTGACCATTAAACATTATTACTCCATTCTCAAAATAATCCATGATCTCCTTCCAGTGGTTAAATTGTTTCCTGAAGGAACCATCTCTGATACCAATTGTTGGATTACTGAGAGGGGGGGTGAATCAATAATAGAGCAATGTAATCCTTTTTCACCATAAAATTAAAGTGTTATATCAATGTAGCATTATCATCCAATAGTTTCAAAGTAAAAAAACAATGAACAAATGAGCAATCACACACATACACAGTACACCAGTGTTTTACGTGGAAAACCAAAGTGGGAGAAAACCAATGAATGATTTTTATTATATGTCTTTAAGAATTACATTCATTGGAAGCACCAACTTCCTTTGTTTTCCAGTTGCAACTGGAAGGAGGCTCCAACCCCCTAGTTTCTTAGGCTACAACCTGAGGGAAGCTCCAACTCCCCAATTCTCTAGCTACAACCAGAAGGAGTCTACAACTACCTATATTCTTCATCTACAACTGGAAGGTGGCTACAACCACTTGTCCTTGCCCTGTCCAACCGCCCTCGTATATAAGTAGAATGATGGAACCACTGTCACACTATCACTGTGAGATATACTGCTGTAAACCTGTACCAATCAACCTGCACCAAACAACCTGTACCAATAACTTGAACCATGCATCAACTTGTACCTCAACCTATAATCAACCTGTACCATAAACAAGTACATCAGCCATGCACCAACCTGTAACAAACAACCTGTAATCAACCTGTACCATAAACAAGTGCCTCAACCATGCACCAACCTGTACCATGCACCAAACCTGTACGAATAACCTGTCACAACAACCTATCCAAACAACCTATCACAACAACATGTCTCATCAATCTTATCAACCAAATCAGATCTACTCACCAAAACAACTCTCAAAGATGTGCATTAACCAAGCATAACACAACAACTCATAATCACACCAAGATCAATATGTGCTTCTAATAATATACCAATACAAGTATGCTACATCATCCATAAACCATGTGTGAACAATACTACTAAAAAGTTCCTCCAACCATGTACCAAGTATGTATCAATCATGTATAAACTACTAATCAACTATGACTCATCAATATGTACCAACATCATCAACTATACACCTCGTGTATGTGCCAACTCATCAACTACTTGTCTCAACCATGTACCCAACATGTACCTCAACCAAAATCCCTCATCAATTTGATTATCCAAATCTGATTTGTAACTCTGTAATATACCCAGTGTATAAGATCACATACCTGCAAACCTTCCTTAACTTTAACAACAAGAGACTAGCATTTTCATCAAACTTTACTTTAGTCTCACAAGACTAGTTTTGGATTAGTCAACGACCCTAACTTGAAATAATCATAACTATGTACCTGTAATGAATAAAGATCTGAAAATAGTAGACAATGTTCTTTAGTGTGTTTTATGCAATTCCTCTAGGTGTCACTACTTGGAACCTCTCAGAAAATGAGTTATAGTAAAAATGGATTACCTTGTTGAATTCTAGCTTATTCTAGAGAGCAAACTTGTAGAGTGTGCCCCGCATAGAATATTTGTTGTATGGATATGAAAATTGTACACAGAATAATACAAAGTGTAATATAACCAACACATTTGGTCTTACTGAATTTGCATCTTTTATGAAGAAGTTATGATGTTTTTACCTAAAACACCTGGTTTAGACTAGTTTCAGGACTATCCACAAACCCTATTTTCCACGGAGTGTAACTCCAAAAATACAATGACCCACAAGCTGAAATTTGTACCACATCTACTTGGATATGTTTCCTAAATGGACTCCCAATTTCATGGTATGAATCATTCTAGAAAAACAGTTCTTGCGAAAATGGTGAGATGACCTGTAAATAGCATACCTTAGAAAGCATCATCAAAAGAATTTATCCTCCCTTGAATTTCGGCCTTCTTTACTTCACCTTCCCTCTGAAATTTGGCTTAGATATCCTTTGGTTACCTCAGTCACCTGTAGATATTCAATATGCTCAAGTTTTATTAAAATGAGAGAGTCTTGCCTCTTATTTATAATTTCATGTAGCTTCCTCAAGGGGTTACCTTTTAACCATCTTAACCCAATTTCCTTATTTTAGGGCTAACCCACTTCTACCTGCTTTCCAGAATTAGAAAGTTCTCCATTTACTTTATTATTTAAATAATCCTCCTTGAATTTGTCACTTCACTTTATTATTTAAATAATCCTCTTTGACTTTGTCACTTCACTTTATTATTTAAATAATCATCTTTGACTTTGTCACTTCACTTTATTATTTAAATAATCCTCTTTGACTTTTTCACTTCACTTTATTATTTAAATAATCCTCTTTGACTTTGTCACTTCACTTTATTATTTAAATAATACTTTTTGACTTTGTCACTTCACTTTATTATTTAAATAATTTCTTCTTTGCAAGCACTTTGACTTCTTTGACCTTTTGGGGCTTCAAGACAACATATGAGGGTCCTCCAACTTCATAAGGCCATAACTCTCAAACCGTGAGGAGTTATGTGACGTTACACATACCACCGGAAATGGCATGACATGTAATATCCATATAGAATAGTCTTACCTTCAAATATATCAAAACTCATACAATTATACATCAAACAAACTTGGGTCCATTACCCAAACTTGGGTTCTCCAACTTCACATGGTCGTAACTCTCTAACCGTGAGGAGTTATGTGATGTTCCACATACCACCAGAAATGGAATGACATGTAATACCCATCTAGAATATTCTTACCTTCAAATATATTAAAAATCACACGATTATTCATCAAACAAAATTGTGTACATTACCCAAACCTTTGTGCTACCAGAATTCGCTATCGGACTTTCTCCAAGGGTTGAAATCAATATACAATATCACTCTCCAATGGTTGACATCAATGACAACCAACAATCCATACCAACTTTCCATCAACCTAATCCAACTGTCTAACAAACTTTATAAAGAAACTCCAAAAAGGATTTGGAAAATATAAAGGAAAGTTACCTTTCAAATGTTTCAACAGTGGAAGAATTAACCAGTTTGCTAAAAAATGCCCCTATCCCAAGTAAGAGGAAAATGATGAAGAATTTCACAACCAGAAAAAACAATAAAAGAAGAAATTTTATAAGAAAAAGAAAAACTTCTACTCTAAAGAAGACAATAGCTCATCGGAAGAAAATGAAGAAGAGGAACCAGAGCTTCTATTTCTGGGAATAAAAACTCTAGATGATAATCATTCAGAAGATGAAGAAGAAGTGAAATTTGAATAAGAATTCCTTCGTGTAATTGTAGAACTAAGAAAAATAAAAAACAAAAAAGGTTATTGAGGGCACAACTTCAAGAATTTGAAGAATCACATCAATCAAGATAAATAAATGCATCAAGAACCATCAAAGAATCAGAACAGATGATCTGTGATTTGAATTCCCAAGTCATGTAAGCTAAAATAATTGAAGAAGTCATTTCAAAACAACTCAATGATAGAAAACAAGTATGTGAGAAGCTAGAAGCTAAGATTGAACTGCTAAAAAATGAACTTGAGAAAGGAAAGAAGGGATCAAAATTTGAAAATAGTTCAAAGATATTGGATGAAATTCTCAATAATCATAGGTCACCAAACAACAAGATTGGTTTGGGATACACCCAAAACTCAACCTCTACATCACAAGGATCTGTCAAAAGACTATTCAGTTATGCAGATTCTCTTAAAGTCACCTTAAGAAGAGAAGATAATAATGCAAGGATGATTCCATTGGAGACAATCCCAAATAAACAGAAATCAACACTCCCTACTAGAGTAAAAGATGACAAGAAAAATACAATCACTAGAAAGAATCCATCTAATAAATATCTATTTATTGGATACTATTACTCTTGCAATAATTTTGGACATAAGGCAGTACAATGCAAAGCTTGTGGACAATACAATCTTAGAAATGTTCAAAGATATAAAAATAATAAGGATAATGCAAAAAGAAGAAACTATAACTCCTTCTCTCTCTTACAAGACTACAATGTTGAATGTTAACAACTATGGTCATAAAACTAGTGAATGTAGATTGCCAAAATATGATAAAAAGACAAATATTACCAATAATAAACAAGTATGGGAGAAAAAAAAAACATAGTGCAATGTAGCCTTATATGTGAGAAATCAAGGATGTCGGTGGTATATAGATAGTGGATGTTCCAAACACATGACTGGAGATGAAAGCAAATTTCTCAAGTTGAACAAGAAAGGAAAAGGAAAAGTGACTTTTGGAGACAATATGTCAGCCAAAATACTGGGAAAAGGCACTATTAGTCTAGGAAATAATAAAACCAAAGCAGAAGATGTAATTTTGGTAGAAAATCTCAAACTAAATCTCTTAAGTGTAAGTTAGACATCTGATCAAGGTCGCATACTTACTTTTGATTCTCAGAAATGTGAGATCAGAAAAAAGGACATTGGAAAGCTAGTGGCAATTGCACCATGAACATCTAGCAGTGTGTACATCTTTAATATAGATGAAGAAGAAAAATGTTGTTTAATCCAAGTATATGAAAGTTGGCTATGGCATAGAAGGTTGGGAAATTTAATCTTCGACAACATGATCAAAGCCAATGAGAAAAAGGCAATTAGGGACCTGCCAAAAGTGATTAAGCCTTCAGATTCTATTTGAAAACATTGTCAAATAGGAAAGAAAACAASAGTTAGGTTCAAAACAAAAGATCATTCCACAAAAAAACCAATAGAAATTATTCACACCGATCTATGTGGACCTACCAGAACTAAAAGTATTTATGGTGAATAATATTTTATGTTGATTRTTGATGATTACACAAGATTAACTTGGGTATTCTTTCTAAAAGAAAAAAAAATAAGCCTTTGAGAAGTTTAAAACATACAAAGCCCTTGTAGAAAATGAAACAGATCTCAAAATTAAATGTCCGAGATAAAAAAAAAAATGGAGGAGAATTCACCTCTAAAGAGTTCATTCAATTCTGTGAAAATCGTGGTATCGAAAGACAGTTTTCAGCTCCCAGGACTCCTCAACAGAATGGAGTAGTAGAAAGGAAAAACAGAACAGTTCAAGAAGCTGCAAGAACCACGCTAAATGAAGCCAAGCTTCCAGAAATGTTTTGGAGAGATGTAATATTCACAATAATCCACATACTTAATAGAGCCCAATTGAGACCCAACCATGAAAAAACCCCTTATGAACTATGGTTTGGGAGACCAGCATCTGTAAAACACTTTAGAACTTTTGGAAGTAAATGTTACATTAAGAATGATGAAGATAACTTAGAAAAGTTTGATCCAAGATCTGATGAGGGAATATTTTTAGGGTATTCATCTAATAAGAAATCTTACAGATGTTATAATCGTAGACTACTAAAGATAGTGGAAAGTGCCAGTGTAAAGATAGATGACCTAAAAAATGGCATATCCAAAGACATTGATAAAAAAATATCAACAAGAAGATGATGATGTAGAATCTCAAAAATAATATAATGATAATGAAACACAAGAAATTGAACCATATGCTTATGAAGAGGACAATGAAGAAAAGACCTTGCCAAAAGCTCCATCAAAAAGAGTTCAAAAGAATCATCCTGAAAGTCAGATTATTGGAAATAAAAATGCAGGAGTGGAAACGAGAAGGATACTTGTTTTTTACTCAGAACAAGCAATGTTATCCCTGATAGAACCTGATTCATTTTAAAAATCTAACAAAAGTAAAGATTGGATAGAAGCAATGAATGAAGAACTAGACCAAATAGAAAATAAACATACTCGAGAATCAATTCCAAGACCCAAGGACAAAAATGTGATAAGAACCAAGTGGATCTTCAAAAACAAACTAAATGAAAATGGGGAGACTATAAAGAACAAAGCCAAATTAGTTTGAAAGGGATATTCCCAATTGGAAGGTATTGATTTTGAAGAGACTTTTGCTCTAGTTGCAAGACTTGAGGCTATCAGAATGTTCCTGGCATTTGCATGCTTCAGAAATTTCAAAATCTATCAGATGGATGTCAAGTCAACATTCCTTAATGGAACACTAGAAGAAGAAGTCTATGTTGAGCAACCAAAACGATTCATGTTAATAGAAAATCAGTACTATGTGTGCAAGCTAAAAAAGGCCCTGTATGGTCTTAAATAAGCCCCCAGAGCATGGTTCTCAAGGCTTTATCAATACCTACAAAAACAAGGATATAAGAGAGAGACTACTGATAGCAACCTATACATCAAAATTAAGGATCAAAACATGATTTTTGTGGTGGTATATGTAGATGACATCATATTTTGGAGTAATATGACTACACTAAGCAGAAAGTTTGCAACCGAAATGCAAGAAAAGTTTGAAATGTCTATGTTGGGAGAACTATCATTTTTCTTATGTTTACAAGTAAATCAGACAAAAAATGGAATATTTGTTTCCCAAACCAAATATATCAAGGAAATGCTGAAGAAATTCCAAATGGAAGACAATGATACTTTGAGTACTCCCATGGTCACCATATGTAAACTAAGCCTAGACGATGACTCACCAAAAGTGGATCAAACAATTTATAGATCAATGGTTGGAAGTTTTCTCTATTCAACAACAACAAGACCTGACATCATGTAGGTTGTAGGACTCACGGGGAGATTTCAATCAGCACCTAAAGAAACTCACTTAAAAGCAATAAAGAGAATATTCAGATATCTTAAAGGCACCCTTGAACTTGGATTATGGTATCCAAAAGATAAATACTTCAATCTAACTGCATACACTGATGCAGATTGGGTCGGTAATATAGATGATAGGAAAAGCACTAGTGTAGGAGCATTTTTCTTAGGAAAATGTATGGTATCCTAGTTAAGTAAGAAACAAACATTCACAACACTTTCTACAACAGAGGTAGAATACATTGTTGTTGCATCTTGCTACACACAAGTTCTTTGGATGAAGCAAACATTAGAAGACTTACAAAATGGAAATCCTATTACTATTAATTGTGATAACACTAGTCCCATAAGAATCTCTAAAAATCCAATAATGCATTCTAAAACCAAACACATTTCAATTAAATACCACTTTCTACGAGATCATGTTACCCAAAAAGTGGTTAAAATAGTGTATGTAGACACCAAAGAACAAATTGTAGACATATTCACAAAACCTTTTCCCAGGAGCACTTTCGAAAATCTTCGACAAAAAATAGGAGTAATTCAAAAACCTCAATAAAAATCGTATCAGAAGGGGCACATGGTCAGGGGAGAATTGCCACAGGGGGAGCAGAGAAATATCCCCTCTATCATTGTTGTCAAAGGGGGAGGAAATTGATAAGGAGCATAAATAAAAATATTTCAAAAAGGAAAAGGTTGCCATCAATGCCAAAGGGGAGAATGTTGGACACAGTGGCACGATATTGTCATTGATTTCAAAAGGATGTAGTATAAATCCAAAATATTAGAAGAGAAGTCGCATAGGAGATCAGGTTTCAGAAAGAGAATTGGGAAGTGGGAAAAAGAGAATAACTTGAAGTACCGAAAGTTGAAATGAATCTGGACCATTGATCTAGAACTGATCATAGTCGTTGGATGAATCCAAGTACCCAAGGCAGTTTTGATCCGATACTATGTTTTGTATCCATTCTGGTACTATCTGCTCTACGTCCATTCCGATACCAGACTCCCGACTGTGTGTATTCTAATACCAAAACCTTTGTTTCCATAATGCACCAGTTGGACCAATAGGGTGGTGAAGATTTTGAGAAGGCAGTTGAATAGATGCTCCCAAATCAGTTTTCCAGAATACGAGACACTCCATCACTCGTGCACTTCGTGTCATGAGGATGGAATCAATTCCTAGAAATTCGATGGAGATATCAATTGTAAAATCTCTCAAATTGTTTAATGATATTGATAGTATCAGCTTACCTTATATAAGGAATGTTGTATAGATGATAGTTAGTGGATAATAGGGAATGTAACGAAGTATGCTATTAGAACCAAACAATACCTATGGTTTTCATGTATGAAGTAAAACACTGTTGATCCAATTTACCAGTTGAATTAATGCAAAAGATCTTTTATGTCAATTCTCGAATGTGAGTGAAAAGATTTAGTCTGTTACTTTCTTAAGAGGTTCCTTGTTGGTTCGGCAAGGGCCCGCCACCCCAACCAAGGGAAACCTCCTTGTATACATTTTGTGTGTTTGTATGGATATTTTACAATAGTGTGTGTGTGTGTGTGATTGATCTTTAATTTATTTTCAGAGTTCAGCATTGAGTTAATCGTTTTGGATTGGTGTGAATAAGCAGGTGCTAGATTGAATAGATACTTCATTCTCAGATGTTAAAGATGGCCATTTAATTATTTGAAGTGTGGACTGATATCTTGAGTTTATGATTGCAGTAGATTTAGTATATCAAGGAATCAGAAGACTTTATATCTCATCTTCATGCTCTGCAATAAAGTCTCTCAGTTATACTGGATATTCCTTGTGCTAGTTTGATTGAATTACATGAAGCTAAAGTTGGTTTTGATTTCAAGAGTGATTGGAATTGATTGCTAGTTATTGTTTTGATTGTTATAGGAGACAAGCTTCTTAAGTTCATCCCTTTAATTCATGAGCCTGAAATGAGCAGACTTGTTCCTTTAGGACAACATCTCTTTGATTGGTTGTTTGTCTAAGTTTCATTATCAATTTTCTCTTCTAAGTTCAAATATATTTGAAGTATTTAGAAATCTTAGAAACAAAGTTTTTTATGTTATTAATTATTTCCTATATGCAGCAGACTTAGGTAGGTTACATGTTATCGGCACATATAGTGTAACAACTCTTTTGATTACGAACCCCGGATTGACATTTAAATGAGTGTAAGATATATATTGAACATATTTATACACCAACAGAAGCCCTGAAGTCCCGAATTCATGAACTTTCGTCAACTATCGGATCAGAGGAAGAGCAGGGAAATCTTGTCAAACGTTTATCTATTCAAAGCACACCAAGGATGAAATTGGTCAACTCTGGGGCTAACCACTCCGGAGAAAAAGAGACTAGAATGGGTAAGTATACCCGAAGGCTGAAGCCCTGAAGTCACAATAAACGTCGATCTAGAGTTAAATATGATAGTCGTCAGATCAGAGTTGTGTAGCATCAGTCAACTCCAATGCTGACCATTATGGCAAAAAGAAGCCAAGAACAGGTAATATTAACCGAAGGTCAAAGCCCCAAAGTCACATCAACCGTTGATCTAGAGTAAAACATGAGAATCGTCAGATCACAAGGAGACGGTCAACTTCGGTGCTAACCACTTTAGCAGAGAAGGGTTTAGAACATGTAAGCTCACCCGAAGGGCGGAGTTTTGAAGTCACAAAGTAAGACATGTGCCATGTCATCATAGGCCATGTCGGAAAGGACACGTGACACAATCAGATGATGACAAGTGTCAAGGTCCAGTTGGCATTTTATGTATGCGTAAGTCACGAATCTAAGTGACATGTGGTAGCCACTTGGCTAGTGCCACATCAACAATGACGTTAGCAAGCTATGTCACTCTGGGAGTATGTCCTTCATGGATATTTAATTTCTCTTACCAACAACCACCCGATGTGGCGAAGGCCAAAGTCACGAACTAACGTTGGCCGTATATCTAAGAGCCTCCAGGATGAATCATGACCGTTAGATAAAGAGAAGTGGAAAGATAGTGTAAGGTGTACTAAACAACTCATAGAAAGTGGTCACCATAGATTTATGACTTATTTGGTATGTAAACACTCGAGAGGGATTGAACTACCTCAGATTTCTAGTAACCTGAAGTCCCAGAGAGCCAAAGCTATGAAGTAAGATCTAATCGTCCATAAAGAAGGAAGATTCCTGGTCGAGATTCTAAAAAGCGCACAATGAGAAGGCCATTAAAAAATCTCTTGTTTAGGTTTCGCGGACCATCCACTCAACCGCGGATTAAGAAAAAACTGTTTGATCTACGAGTAAATAGATAATACGTACTTCGGTGAAATTTGGTCTGAAAGAGTTGGAAGACTGCAAAGGTCATAGTATCGAAACAACGAAGTCCCGAAGTAAAAGAGAACCATCCATCTCATCATGAAATTAAAATGTAACCATCAATCTTGATAAGTGATCAAGATATTGTTTGGCCCAGTGCCTAGTCACCACCTGCGATCGTATCAAATAGAGGTCCCAAAGATTTTTCTGTGTGAAATTTACATAGAGTAATAATTTTATCTCGGTCAAGAAGGGATGTTGAACCAGATAGGATCTGGACTTTGTCCTGATTTATCTTAAGTAATCCAACACTTGCAATGGATTAAAATGCTAATAAAAAATCCTAGATCTGATCAATGAAAATTGACAATGAAATAAAGAGGCATGGGATCGAGTTAAGAGAAATCGATCCATATCTGTGATTGATTTATGAAAAGCACTCTCACTAGATTAAAATCCTTCACGATAATGTTTGAATAATAATAGAGATTATTGTTAATTTAAAATGAAGAGGTGTGATGATCTAAACAAGGGACACAATGCTTCATAGCTCACACCAGTTGGAAGATTATATAAACAAGAAATAATGGTGAGAATAAGGTGTTTATGTAGTCCATATCAGAAGATCAAAACAAAAGCAGAGTCCAAGAAGAAGAACCAATGGTTCTTATGCAGTGAGGGTGGAAGGGAGGAACATGAAAGGATTCATATCTTGTACTAAGTAAAATGTAATTTAAGGGAGTTGGTGCTTCCTGGGGTTAGTGCCCTAGAGACAAGGGAGTTGGTGCTTCCTAGGGCTGGTGCCCTAAAGATAAGGGAGTTGGTGCTTCCTAGGTTTGGTGCCTAAAGACAAGGGAGTTGGTGCTTCCTAGGGTTGGTGCCCTAAAGATAAGGGAGTTGGTGCTTCCTAGGTTTGGTGCCTAAAGACAAGGGAGTTGTTGCTTCCTAGGGTTGGTTCTCTAAAAAATATTGGTGTCCTTCACTATTCTTCATAAAAAACTTGTATTTACTATTAATTATATTTATATAATTGATTTTACATACAAGTCCATTGTTGATCTATTGTGGTAATTAACAAAATATAAAAGTAACTGCTAATTGTTGAAAAAAAGTAATATTGGTTCACCCCCCCCTCTCAGTATTCCAACACAAAGAAAATGTAGTGATTGCATCTTTATAAAACCTTTCTTCATGATTATAATCACCTTGTAAGAAATATCTAAATAAATTTAATTTAGAGCCAAAAGAAACAATGTTAGTTCCAACATCCCATGCTTGCATAATAAGAAACATTGTATTTTTAATGTTTTCTTCAACAAAATATCTAACAATGAATAATAAGCTTGATGTTCCTTTCAATTTTAAATTTGATGTTTCAGGTTTGACAATAGTCAGTGGACTTGCAAGAATGGGGGGTGGCATTAAAGTGTATTCCAACTCTTTAATTCTTTCCTTTAGTTTTGCATTTTGTACCTCCATGTCATCAATTGAAACATATAAAACATCTAAAACAACCCCTATTATCTTGTGTGTCTTAGCAATTCCAGATGGAATTAATTTGTTGAAATCATATTAAGAAGGATATTTTCCCTTCTTTTTTTTGGGTCAAACCCTTCAAATATTAACTTTCTAGAGTTTATGTCAAATAAAACATTTTGTATGGAAAATGACTCTTCTTTTGAAAAATATTCTTCTTGTGTGGCAAGTTCAACTGCAATTTGTTCAATTTCCTACAACCTATGTTCTTCATTAGAAAAATTAATATTTTCAATATCAACCTATAGGTCCATGTCCTCAAGAGATATATCATTTTCAGAAACATGTTGTTCTACTAGAAAAATATATATATATATATATATCTTTACTTGGAGCTTATGGTGATTTTCATTTTTTCCTTGTGGAGGGTTTTTATCACCCCCACCACCCAAATTACTCTTTGAAACATTTTCTTGCTGCGATTTTGTTCCCTGGATATTGTGTTTGGATAGATCATTTTTTTTGTAAATCCACAGGAGATTGTGTACCTCTTTCATTTGAACCTTTTCCTCTTTGTTTATATCAAGTTGTCACGCTTACCATGGTTTCAATATCATCAACATATTGCATTGGAACATCATGAGTATTACCTTATTCTTCTTCTTCTTCAAACATAAGTGTATTAGTAAATGCATTTTTTAATCTAACTGATGTCATATGATCAAGAAAAATATGACTTAGGTCAAAGCCCTTGATTTTTTCTGCATACTTCGGATTGAAATGATTAAGGTGAGTTGAGTAATCATCAATTTTTGCAATGCCTCTTAACATGATTTCTCCAATTTTCCATGGCAATGGGATAAATTGTCTCTTTCTTTTCTCATGAAAAAAGTGCAACAAAAATCTGTATTTCCTAGCAACTTCAATGATGAATATTTTGTCTGAAATGTAATAAGGAAGAAAGAAGGAATTTCAAGGGAACAAAAAATTCTAATCACATTATAATTTTCCATTTTTTATATAGTCCCCCTTTTGCTTAAAAAGGTCACTGCTTCTAATGACAATCTAGTTGTATTTTCTCCAAAAAGAAGTTTCTTGAAAACAGCCACAAATTGATTACATACTTCATAAATGTAATAAGTAGCTTTCTGTCTCCACAAAGCCTGATACACATAGTTACTGGATCAATTTTTAAATCTATCCTTTTCCCTATGGTCAAACCCTTGAAGATGTGGCAATAAGTAATAGAAAATATTAAGTAAGAGGCCATATAGAACTTCTTTTCTTTCTTGAAATTCAAAAGTTGTGAAGGGATTTCAATCGTATTTCAATCACATTTCAATAGAGATGATTTTTCCCAAATCAAAGATATATTTTTCATGAATCGTAAAAATATAAGATATAAAGGGCCAACCAAGGAATGGTTCCCATGGATTCTGGACCAATAATGCTAGTGAAGAGCCATGCAAGTTCTCAATAAGGGTTCTTCAATAAACTAACCTGAATTATTGATATATCAATTGGCATTGTTGCGGGATCACATCCAGACTTTGGGTACACATCCAGCTAGAGAAATCCATGATGTCCATATTTTGTTCTCATTTCTCCCAGGTAATGGAAATGTAGCATAGTACCAATAAGATCTCGACCATTGAAAATTTTTCTCTTCTTTCCTGAAAATATATAGTGTATCTCCACAGAACTGTTGTTTTCTTGTAGCCATTCTAATGAAGTTGACAGAATGTAGTATAATTCCTTAGAAGAGTGATTTTGAAATGAATCTTTTCCTCGGTAATATAACTTAAATATTTTTTTTGATGAATAAATTAATGCAAATAAAATGATATTACCTCGAGAGTTCTGACATTAATAATGGCCTTTGCATGATTTAATTGGCAGGTGTCTTCTGTAGGATTAGAATTTAATGTATCTAGAGAAGAGTGACAAAGAAACAGATACATTATGGTGGGGAATCGAGAATGGGAGGGATGATGAGGTGAACCCACAAGTCCGCCAACCTGTGAACCCACAATGGATCAAGAATTTTTCTAAGGGAGAGTGAAAGGATGAGGAAAAGATTATATAAAAATGAACAAGAGGCTTGTAGCATCTCTCATATTTAGGCTTTCCTTCCTTTGTTAATTTTTTAATGATGCCTATTTTAACTATACTTATTAATCTACAACCCTAGGTCACATCATCCTCCCCAAAACCCAATTTAACTTAGCGTCCTCCTCCCCTTCTCCTTTCTTCCTCTCTTTCCCTTTCCTAGGGTTTCTTGTTTTTTCCCTAAATTAAGTGTCCAATCCAATCTCCTTCCTCATTTTGGAGAGTGGTGCCTCAAACTATCTACCATTCTACTTTTTTGAAACTCCAATGGGTATTTCCTATCAACCCTTCTCTCTCTTGAGTGAATATTCCCTCGTTCTCTTGTTTTACCTCTTTTTTCACTTATTGTTGCACATGAGGACCTTTGTTTTCAATGGAGTGTTATCTCCTTACCTTCCTAATTATGATTTGAGATATTATCAAATCCTTCTATTAGCACCTAATCTAAATAGATATAAATTTTCTCATCCTCTCTAAAAAAAATTAAGTCGATATGGTGTGTTTAAGTTGATCGGTTTTTGCCTGATCTAGTCTATTTTACAAATTCCCTTAAAATATGTAATAAGACTTTTTAAAGTCTATTTTGAGTCCCAATCAATTCAATTAGTCAATTTTCTCAATAAAATCTTATTCCCCCTACAACATATGTGACAACTTTTATCTTTGATTAAAAGTTTGAACATCTGATAGAAAATTGTCTCTATCGGAAGTTCCACATTAGGGTTAGAAAGGTAATTAGTGTTCATAGTCATTTTGTGGTACAAATGAAAATAAAAACATGCAAACTTTATTTGATGGTTAGTTTTAAAGGATATCAAATGCTTGCATATCCTAAATCCCTTAAGTCGTGCGCCATATCAAGTCATTATATTATGTCATTTCCCAAAGTCTGTTAACTTGCCATCCAATCATCGAAGTGATTTCATATCCCTGACATAATTTCACCACATTTTGGTTAAGTTATTTGAAAATCACAAATCCTTGAAGTTTTACTCTCACTAGAGAAATAACCATGTTCACTCTAATTTCCGGCATATTTCAATAAAGCTTTGAGTTTGTAGGAATGGGAAAAGGAGGAAATGTTGTATGTGTCAAACCAGGTCACATTGAAATGATAGAAGCATACTCTGAGTTATCTGATCAATTCAAAAAATATGGTCAGTTCTCTTTATGTGAAAGGCTTCAAGGATCCTATACGAAGGTTGCTAAAACATTCACATTAAAGTTTGATGGAAACATGGTCAATCTTGGATATTTGACTTTACAAGTTTCAGAAGCATCCATTGCAACTGTTGTTAGGTTACCGACTGATGGAGAAAATTGGTTTAAGAATCAAACCATCATCAATGGAGAAATCAACCAATTCTTAAAGCCATAGTATCAAAACCCTAACTAGAGAAAAGGTATTCCAAGGAGATGGATCAAGGAAGAATGGGATGACCTGTTGAAGATGTTTCAAAAGTATATAACCTTTGAAGGTAGATATACTATTACCCTAATGTATCACATGATATTTTTGTTACATTTCACAGGAAAAAGAAGAATGAATCTTCCATTTTTCTTGTTAAAGAGTTTAACGAAAAATGTCAGCTAGGATTCAGGCTCACCCTGAAAACAAAATACATAGTGTTTTTCATCAGGATTTGATCAAATTATTAATCATGGAGGAGTTGAATAAATCAAAGAAAACTTGTCAATATTTCTTGGTCAGATTCAATGCAAAAATTCATGAGCCACAAGTTACAGAAGTTAATACCCCCATTTAAAAAATTAAGACCCTAAAAAACCCTAGAAATATGGCCATTCAATCTTCTTCTACAGAACATGGAGAAAAAACATTTACAAGAATGACTAGAAGTGTTGCAAGAAATATTGCCTTCGAAGAAAAAGGCACATCAAAGGAGGTTGAAAAATCCATCCTAGAACATATAGGTTCATCTTTGTAGGTTAAAAAGGTGTATAACAGGAAAAAGAGAAGAACAAATATGATTGATTCAATAAATTTAGAGCCTGACATCGAGAGACCATCCAATAGCACAACAGTCAAAAGAGAATTGGAAAATCTTCTCAGAAAACTAAAAAGAAAGCACCGCAGGAGTATGTATCAATAAAATGACACACTCATCTGAAAAATAAGATGAGATTAAATGAAAAATCCATTGCAGATCCTTTTATAAAAAGCATTTTCCTTACCATAGATGATGATTCATAGGGTCCTTCCCAGAAAATGAAGAATAACAAAGAAATGCATAGTTCTCTAGGTCTACCCTAGTCAACTTGAAGACAAAGAAGAAATACAAAGGGTTGAATGCCTTGGGCGCCTAGGGGATGACTTGGGACAAGCCTCACGACATGAGATGAAATAATCTACGGGGAAAGATCTACCCCATCACACGCTTGAGGTTATTGAAGGTGGTAGAGATCAAAGAAGATAGAGCAGAAGAATCTTGAACTCAAACAATCTGATAAATATTTGGAGAAGGGAGATTTATAGCCTCATAGATTCATACCCATTGAAAAAGATGAACGTGATGCTCATGAAACAAGTATAGAAGAACATGTAATTTCATCTAATCCAAGTCAGGGTAAAAAAGTTCTAAATTTACCATATTCCAACAGTGAAGACTCTGAAGAAAAATACTAGCATAAGGATAAGATGTCAGTACATGAAGTAGTCATAATGATACACCCAATCAATGAAGGTAATGAGAAGACTAAAAATCTGCAGAAAAGGTTGAAGAAGTTTAAGGGTCTGATCAAACATCTCAGACACGAGAATGTTGTGTTGAGGAGGAAGAATAATAAGGTCATGGAAAAGAAAGAAAAGTTGGCTACCAAGCATAATAAGTTGTGTGATTGAGCTCAGAAAATATATCAGAATAATGGTAAGCTATATAGGCAGGGAAGAAATTTGAAAAGGAAATGGCTTCAAGAGAAACTCAGAAATCAAGACAAGGACAATCTTAAGCTACTTGCAGAAGTTGTTCAAAGTGTTCTAAGAGAACAAGAACATAGATGTCACAGGGTAATTCAAAGTTTTTGAAGATTACATTTCCAGTAGCAGCTTCTACATAGGAAAATGAAAAAAACACTGCCAGAACTTCTAAAGATGACAATTTCTTGTTATTTTGTGAATCTCGAATATGCAATACAGCTAGAAAGTTGTTGTTCTTTTTCGACAAATCATTTGATATATGTTTTTCCATCATCTAAGGATTTATATGTTTTGAATATGTAATCGAAATATAAGATAGTATTCATTCATAGGGGAAGGCTTAGAAAATGGATTTGAAATTAAAATCAGATTTAATGCTCCAAATTAGGAAATCAAATCATAATATATGCAGTTAATATTTTGTCCCTAAAATTAGGTTATGATCCATTAATTTTGGATCTTAGATCTATTTTTGAAATCAATTATGTATCTATGAAAGAAAAAAAATTGAAATGAAGAGAGGGTTAAGTTTTGTGGAGATTAGCCATTATTTGTAAAATACATATCCTTGTCTGGAATCACAGGACTTAATACATATGTCTTATTACTTAAGATTCTTGTGGATTAATTATCAGATTGTGCATTTCTTGTGTTTTCACTTATCTTGTCACTTACTTGAATGTGATGTCTATTGATGTATTATACATGTATGGTCATGTTCTATAGATTATTGAGAAGTGAAGGATTTACTATGATTGTTTGTATTGCATAAATCTCATTTAAGTATATTTGTTCTTAATTGGAAAGTAGTTCTTATTAATGAATGTTTAAGTCTTGTGGAGTTATTAATTGAGCGGGATTCTAAATTGATATATTCACATTTGTTTTCCTTTCATTCTTCCATATTTCACCATTTAATCTAAAGTGTCTGAGTATTGGATTCATTTTCCTTCTTTTCATCAACATAGTGTATTGGTCTGAAAGTCATCGTTGAGTTGAAAATCCAAACCCCATTTAACTTGATCCAAAAAACCATAAAAAAAACAAATCTCTATGAAGATGTGCTTGGCATAGTTCTAAATGCAGTATTAGACCATCTCAAGCGCTAACATATTTTAGCGTCATTGTCGGGGACAGAGGAATGCAGTTATTTATCCCTGGGTGTACGACATTGAACAGAGCTAGCTCTTGATGGTGGACAAGAGTTCGAAACTGAGTTTTGACTGCATACTTCTCACCTGGCGACTCCATTTTAGAAGTTATAGTTCCTAAAAGAGAAGTGAAGAGACACAATTCTGAGCCTGCCAAATCTCCATCATCATCTGCACCTTCAGTAAAAAGAGTAACTGGAGTGAATACAGATCCCAAGGCAGTTCCAGTTGTATCAAATCCAGAGAAATTGTTGAGGATATCAAAGCTTATTCAAGGTCATTCATCATCATCTACAGGTAATCATTTACCTAAAAATTCAATTACTCTCCTTGAAAATAAATCAATTCATGTTCTTGAAGAAAATTCCATTCTTGTTCCTAAATAAGTTTTTCCTTCAGAAGTAATTGATGAGACCATTTCACCATAAGTTGTTCCTTCAGAAGTAATTGATGAGAAAGTCTCACAAGAAGTTGTTACTTTTGAAGTAGTTGAAGAGAAAGTTCCACCTGAGGTTGTTCGTTTAGAAGAAAAAACAATTGTTACTTTAGGAGAACAAATAATAACAAAATGTAATCCTTTTTCTTATCGTATTAAAGAGGAAGATGATGAAGAGTTACTTTTTCTAGGAAAATCCACCAAAGATTTTCCTAGGTATACAAAAGAGGAAATAGAAAAAATATTAGCTTCACCTTTTCCTCTGTCGAGTATTTCTGAAGAAGTTAAACTTGAAACACATATTTTTAAAAATCCTCTTATCATAGAAGAATTATTGAAGTCTGACGAAGTCCATCCCCAATAGTTTATACCTTCTGCATCTTCCCCATCATCTCCTCCTAAATCTCAAATCATAGTTGTACCAACCATGGCCAATAACATAATGGATGTTATTATTGCTTCCAAATATGCACCTTTGGTTTTACCTCATAATTTAAATGCTTTTCCAACTAGATATTATATGAAGTGCTTGCCCAAATTCAATGGAGAAGGAGATGTTACTGCTGAGGAACATTTAACATATTACTACAATTTTGCAGACAATTTCAATATAGAGCATTCAGATGTTTGGATGAGAATTTTTTTTCATTGTCTAGATGGAGAGGTGAGAAAATGGTTTAGAGGTCTTCTTGCAAATTCTGTTTCAGATATTGATGAACTAGATTATACTTTCCTGAAATAGTGAGGATATAAATAATATTATATGTAATATATTAAAGATTTTGGGGCCATGAAGAGGAAAAATGGTGAAGCTGTGTCAAATTTCACTAAAATATTTAACAAAATGTACAGTAAAATCCTAGCTGAAATCAAGCCCATTGAAACTTCTGCCAAATTACCTTTTCCAATGCATTTGATGTTGATTTTTCTTATGCAGGAGGTAGATGTGGAAGTGGAGATAAAGATTCTAGCAGCTGAAAGACTTAAGGTCAAATCCGACAGAGACAAAAAAAACAAAAGGAGGATGTTCCTTCTTCTTCAAATGCACTAGTAGTTGATCCAAAAATTGAATAAATTTCTAAAATGATAAAAACTATGACATCAAATTCAGCTAGACTAAAATTGGAAAGAAAACAAATAACAAATAGACCAGATCTGGATGGTGGGAGCAAAAATCCAAATCAGTATAGAATACCAAATAATTCCCCTCATGTATTGCAGAGAGAGAGAAAGAACCATGAAGATAAAAAAATATTACCCCCTTTCCATAATAATGCAGTTGAGGAGACCAAAGAAAATGATGACTCTGAGGAAAATTCTGATATTATTTTTAATGAAGTAAAGCTATCTTCTATCCATTTGATCCAACATGACTCTGAATATTCTTTGGTATTGAATCGGTTCAATGATAAAAAAGAGGAAGGATGACATACCACCAAAGTTTGGAATGTTTATTTCTACATCTTGGGAAAATAAGGTAGGAGGATATCTGCAAAAGGACTTAACCTATGCTACCATTCCTATCTTTGGAGGAGAGCATAGAAAATTATACAAATAAGTTCGACTAACTTATATAGTCATTGATTATGATAACCCAGGAAACCACCCCATTTATGTAGTGGGTGATGAAATTGGTTGTTATATAGTACACATCAATGATGATGTTCCGGAACCAACAAATTATAACAAAAGACTCACTTGTAAGTAAGAAAAAACTATGGAAAATGTAGTGCGGAAAATGTTTTTTCATGGCTCATGTTCTAGAGAAGGATTTGGTGCTAGGATTGTGATCATTTCTCCCTCTAAAAATGTTATACCTTTATCATATAATCTTGAGTTTGAAACTACTAATAACATTGCATAATATAAAGCTTTGTTATTAGGATTAAGAGCTGCAAAAGACATGGGGATTGAAAAATTGGTAGTGTTTGGTGATTCAAAGTTAATTATTCATCAAATCAGAAATCCATATTAGACCAAGTAGCCCAAATTAAAGCAATATAGAAACACGGTTTGGGATTTGGTGGAGAATTTCTTTCTAGCATTCAACATCACATTCATCCAAAAAAAATTAATCAACAAGAAGACTCATTGGCATTGGCAGCTAGCAGCTTCAGGACTCATTTGCATCCCAATATAACGTATGAAATTGAAATAAGAAACGAGCCCTCAATTCCAGAAAATGTTAAGAAATGGTGAGTTTTTAATGATGATAGTGAATTGAAAAGGTTTTTAGAATCAATAGAGGAATTCTTTGATTCTCACATAGATCAAGATGAAGATATAGGGGAACATCAAAATGACAACCATTTTCTGAACATGATTGCAAACCATGAAATAATTGAGCTGAAAGGAAATCATATTCCAAGGGCCTAGTTCCATTTGAAAGACTATTTGATAGTAATGATGTATGTGTAAAACCTTATATTTAGTCCCCATAGGAGAAATTTATTAGTTGCAATATAGGGGCAGAGTTAGAACCTAAACTTGTTAAGTTGTCAAAATCATTGCCTGAAGAATTGAGATAGAAATATGTCGATCTCATGAAATATTTTTCAAATGTTTTTTCTTGGACATACGAAGACTTAAAAACCTACGATACTAATATCATTCAGTACAAAATCCCTCTAAAGGAGCACACAAATCATTTTAAACATAAATTGAGACATGTCAACCGTGTGTTGTTTCCTATGATTGAGAAGGAAACGAAGAAACTACTTGATGCAAAGACTATTGTGCCATTGAGATATTTTGATTAGATTGCAAATTTGGTACCTATGAGGAAGAAAACTAGTGAAATCAGGATTTTTATAGACTTCAAGAACCTCAATAGATGATCTTTAAAAGATAATTATCCATTACCAAAGATGGATCACATTTTGCAAAGAGTTGTGGGTGCTCAGAAAATTTCAATGATTGATGGCTTTTCTAGATACAACCAGGTATTAGTACATGAAGAAGATAGGGATAAAATAACCTTCACTACACCCTCGGGTACTTTTATGTATGATAAAATTCCCTTTGGCTTGATGAATGTAGGAGAAAACTTTTAGAGAGTCATGGACATTACATTCATAGGTGAGAAGGATAAATTAATTGTTATCTATTTAGATGATATAATTGTCTTCTCCAAGTCTGATGAGGAACACCTACAACATCTCAGGTAGACATTCAAGAAATGCAGGAAATATGGGCTATCATTGAATCCTAAGAAGTCTCACTTTATTATGACAGAAGTTAAACTTATTGGTCATATTGTCTCTCCAGGGGGTATAATGATTGATCCAGCTAGAGTTGAAGTGATTCAAAAGATTAGTATACCAAGGAACAAGAAGGAGATTCATTATTTTCTAGGTAAGATCAATTTTCTAAGAAGGTTCATTTCAAATTTTGCAGAGCTTGTAATATTCATAATTTTTATGCTTAGAAAAGATTGTGAGGTAAAATGGAATTTAGAAGATATAAAATCTTTTGAAACTATCAAACATGCCCTTACTGAAGCACCAATCTTAATAAACCCTGATTATTCTAAAGAATTCTTAACATTTTTGTTTTCCTCAGAAGATACTATTGTTTTTGTACTTTTGCAGAGGAATGTTGAGGGATTTGAGCAACCCATTTCATTTTTCAGTAGGGCGTTAAGGGATGTAGAATTGAAGTATAATGTCATTGAAAAATAGGCATATGCTTTGGTTAAAACATTAAATTTATTCAGAACTTATATTTTGCATTCTAAATTATTTACTTATGTTCTCAGCGGTATCATGAAGGAAATTTTAACACATCCTAACAGTGATGGAAAAAGGGGCAGATAGATTGTTGAGATATTAGAATATGATTTGGAGATAAAACCAACAAAATTGGTAAAGGGACTGGATTTGGAAAAGTTAATAGCATAATCAAATTGTAAATCCCTTGGGATAAATATTATTTTCAATCACTCAACTGATGGAGTTCCTCATAATGTTGGAAATAATTTTTAGGTACACTCAAATTTTTTTGATTCATTATGGTATATACATTGTACATTTTTTGCAAAATTTGCAAGTTCCTCCTCATTTTGACAAAGCAAAAGCAAGGTCTTTGAAATTGAAGGTTGTTAAATATTGTATTATGAATTAGTCTCTTTTCTGGAAGGATCCTAGTGGTATGTTACTTAAATGTATTGATGAAGAATAGTCTCGCAAGATAATTTCATAATTCCATAAAGGAAACATCATATAAAATTATGAGGGATGGTTATTATTGGCCCAAACTGTTCACATATATTTTTTTCCAAGGTTAGGGCTTGTGTTGAGTGTCACATTTTTTTATGGAAAACTAAAATTAAAATCCCTACCCTTGAATCCTATTGTAGTAAATGGTCCTTTTAAGCAATGGGGACTGGACTTTATAGGTGATATACATACTCATTCAAGTAGACAACACAGGTGGATCCTCACAGCCACATAATATTTTACAAAGTGGATATAAGTTATTCCAACCAAGAACGAAAAAGACAAGGTAATTATCAATTTCCTGGAAGAAAATATTTTGGCTAGATTTGGGTATCCTAAGCAAATTGTTACTGATAATGCTCCATATTTAAAGTCTATTTCTATGGTTAGTTTCTAAAACAAATATAACATTATCCTCAAGCATTCAACATCATATTATCCACAAGGTAATGGGTTGGCCGAATCTTCAAATAAAATTTTGATGAGAATAATTAGAAAGATATTATCAGAAAATGAGAAAACATGTGATTCCAAGCTAAAATATGCATTGTGGGAAGACAAAATTAGCACGAAAAATTCCATGGGAACCTCACCCTTTCAATTGGTATATGAGACATATGTGATTTTTCCTATTCAGTTAGGCTTGCCAGTAATGAAGTTTCTGCGGGATGAACATGAGGAACCTAATGATATGCAAACAATAATTTTTCAATTGATATAAGTGTATTTGACCTGAGAGTTACTAAATGAAAAATCTCAGGCCCATCAAGACATCATCAAAGCTATTTTTGACAGGAAAACAAAACATGATGATTTTTCCTAGGGGATCTTGTTTTGAGGTAGGACGCTAGGAGAGAAGATAAGGTAAACATGGTAATTTTGGTTATCTTAGGTTTGGGCCATTCAAAGTTGCAAAGGTTTTGGAAAATAACATGTTTATCCTACAAAATATTGAAGGTGAAGACTTATTTGGAGGCCCTGTCAATGGATGTTTTCTTAAACATTTCTTTTACTAGAGACATTGGTGACTCAATTTCACTGTAAATATCAGTGTGGTTTTTGAAAAATGATTAGTTGAATAAAGACTCCATAACCCAAAGTAAAAGCACTAGCATGGGATTTCTTATAAGGTTGTTCCATCAATTTCCAGTTTGCTTCAATTTGTTGTACAACCTAGTTGGAAAAATACAGTGTGTTTTCAATAAGGATTAATTAAATGAGAAAAGCAATTGATTACGGGTTTCATTGATAAATTTTGGTGAAGGAACATGGTTTGCAGGTTCTTGAAGCCTTGCAAGAAGGACTCCATCCCCATTTGGAGCTAGGTCATATCACCTAATCTACATAGATATAAATTATCTCATCCTCTCTAAAAAAAATTAAGTTAGTATGGTGTGTTTAAGTTGGTCGATTTTTGCCTAATCTAGTCTATTTTTCAACTTCCCTTGAAATCTGTAATAATCCTTTTTAGAGTCTATTTTGAGTCACATTCAAGTCAATTAGTCAATTTTCTCAATAAAATCTTATTCTCCCTGCAGCATATGTCACAAATTTTATCTTTGATTAAAAGTTCGAACATCTGATAGCAAATTGTCGCTATCGGAAGCTATACATTAGGGTTAGAAAGGTAATTAGTGGTCATAGTCATTTTGCAGTACAAATGAAAAGAAAATCATGCAAACTTTATCTGATGGTTAGTTTTAAAGGTTGTCAAATGTTTTCATATCCCGAATCCCTTAAGTCGTGCACCATATCAAGTCATTATATTATGTCATTTCCCAAAGTCTGTTAGCCTTCCATCCAATCACTTAAATGATTTCATATCCTCGACATAATTGCACCACATGTTGATTAAGCTATTTGAAAATCAAAAATCCTTGAAGTTTTACTCTCACCGAAGAAATAACCTTGTTCACTCTAATTTTCGGCGTAACTTGATAAATCTTTCAGTTTGCGGGAATGGGAAAAGGAGGAAATGTTGTACACATCAAACCAAATGGAATGGAAATGATAGAAGCCTACTTTGAATTAGTTTATCAATTCAAACAAGTTGGTTGGTTCTCTTTATGTGAAAGGATTTGAGGATCTGATATGGGGGTCGCTAGATCATTCAAAGAAAATTTTGATGGAAACAGGGTCAATCTTGGATATTTGACTTTACAAGTTTCCTAGGCATCAACTCCATCTGTTGCTAGGTTATCGACTGATGGAGAAAAGTGGTTTACGAATAAAACCATCACGAATGCAGAAATCAACCAGTTATTAAAGCCAAAGTATCAAAACCATGACTAGAGCAAAGGAATTCCAAGGAGATGGCTCAAGGACGAATGAGATGACCTGATAAAGATGGTTTAGAAGTATATAACCTGTGAAGGTAGATATATTATTACCCTAATGCATGACATGATATTTTTGTTACATTTCACAGAAGAAACAAGAGTGAATCTTCCATTTTTCTTGTTAAATAGTTTAACAAAAATGTCATCCAGGATTCAGGCTCACCCTGAAAACAACAGACATAATATTTTTCATTAGGGTTTGATCAAATTATTAATCATGGAGGAGTTGAAAAAATCAAAGAAAACTTGGAAATCTTGGTCAGATTCAATGCAGAAATTCATGAGCCATAAGTTACAGAAGTTAATACCCCCATTGAAAAAATCAAGACCCTAAAAAACCCTAGAAATATGGCCATTCAATCTTCTTCTGCAGAACAGGGAACAAAAGCATTTACAAGAATGACTAGAAGTGTTGCAAGAAAGATTGCCTTCAAAGACAAAAGGCACATCAAAGGAGGTTCCAGAATCCATCCTAGAACAGAGAGGTTCATCTCCAGAGGTCAAAAAGGTGTATAACAGGGAAAAGAGAAGAAAAAATATGATTGATTCAATAAATATAGAGCTTGTCATTGAGAGACCATCCAATAGCACAATAGTCAAAAAGAGAATTGGAAAATATTCTCAGAAAACTAAAAAGAAAGCACCAGAGGAGTATGTATCAAGAAAACCACATACTCTTCCAAAAAATAAGCCGAGATTAAATGAAAAATATATTGCATGTCCTTCTATAAAAAAACATTGTCCTTATCATAGATGATGATTCAGAAGGATCCTTGCCAGAAAATGAAGAAGGACAAAGAAATGCATAGTTCTCCAGGTCTACCCTAGACAAGATAAAGATAAAGAAGAATAAGAGATAAAAGAAGATAGATAAGAAGACTCCTAACTCGAAGAATATAATCAATATTTGGAGAAGGGAGACTTAGAACCTCATAGCTTCATACCCATTGAAAAATATGAATATTATGCTCCTGAAACAGGCATAGAAGAACACGTAATTTCATCTCAGCCAAGTTAGGGTAAAAATGTTCTAAATTTACCATATTCTGACAATGAAGACTCTGAAATAGAAAAAGACCAGCATATGGATAAAATTCCAGTACAAGAAGAAATCATAATGATACAACCAAGCAATGAAGGCAATGAGAAGACTAAAAAATTGTAGAAAATGTTGAAGGAATTTAAGGGTCTGATCAAACATCTCAGACATGAGGTGTTGTGTTGAGAAGGTAGAATAAGAAGGTGATGGAAAAGAAATACAAGTCGGCTAACAAGCATAACAATTTGTGTAATTCGGCTCAGAAAATATATCATAATAATGGTAAGCTATATAGGCAGGGCAAAAAATTGAAAAGAAAATGGCTTCAAGAGAAACTCAGAAATCAAGACAGGGACAATCTTAAGCTACTTGCAGAAGTTGTTCAAAGCGTTCTATGAGAAGAAGAACACGGACGTCAAAGGGTAATTCAAACTTTTTGAATATTACATTTCCAGTAGAGATAAGATAGGAGTCATTCATAGGGTAAGGCTTAGAAAATGGATATGAAACTAAAATCGGATTTTATGCTCCAAATCAAGAAATCAAATCATAATATCTGCAGACAATATTTTGTCCCTAAAATTAGGTTCTGATCCATTAATTTTTTATCTTAAATATATTTTTGAAGTAAATTTTGTATCTATAAAAGATAAAATGTAAACTAAAGAGAGGGTTCAATTTTTAGTAGATTGGCCATTATTTATAAAATACATATCCTTGTATGGAGTCATTGGACTTAAGACAAATGCCTCAATACTGAATATTCTTGTGGATTCATTATCAGATTGTGCCTTTCTTGTGTTTTCACTTCTGTTCTCACTTACTTGAATGTGATGGCTATTGATGTATGATACATGTATGGTCATGTTCTACAAATTCTTGAGCAGTGAAGGATTTACTATGATTTCATGTATTGCATAAATCTCATTTAAGTATATTTGTTCTTAATTGGAAAGTATTTCTTATTAATGAATGTTTAATTCTTGTGGATTTATTAATTGAGAAAGATGCTAAATTGATATATTCACATTTGTTTTCCTTTCATTATTTCATCTTTCACAATTTAATCTAAAGTGTCCGAGTATTGGATTCATTTGCCTTATTTTCATGAACATAGTGTATTGGTCTGAAAGTCATCTTTGAGATGAAAATCCAAACCCCATTTAACTCGATCCAGCAAACCTTAAAAAAATATATATCTATGAAGATGTGCTTGGCATAGTTCTAAATGTAGTCTTAGAACATGTCAAGCGCTAACACATTCAATCTATTTCTTTAAGAATGGAACATGTAGGTAGCTATCTTAATCTAGGTATTCCTTAAACAGTCCTAGATATAAAAGAATTTATCTCAACATCTCCATGACATATAAATATACTTACCCAGCCTTAATACAAGTTATCATTTCAACCACACACCCTACCACATATTTAAATTGAAAGACAAGAATGTGCATTCAACAAAAATACTCTTAAATGGTGCAAGCATCATAAATTCACCTTTGATAACACCACATATTATCATTGCTTAACTTAAGTGTGCATCTCAAACCAAGGAAGCCAAACCTCAATTTATATTACCAAACCCACCTAGAGACATGGGTCAAAGACATAAAATATTAATGATTACAAATTGTATGAAATGATAGAATTAATAAACCCTTGTACTAAACTATTGATTCAACGAGATATCCCTTATGATATAATCAATCTACCTCGATCCACAATCCTCTTTAATAGTGATGATCATTTCCCTATATATTAGTTTGGGATGATTTTGAAATATCGACGCAAGAAAATTTCTAACCCATGAGAATCTCTTCCAGTTCCCCCTCTATTAGTCAAATTTCAACCTTCTCAATCCTCTCCTCTAAGTCCCTACACCATTGTTTGAGCCCTGTATAATAAAAATTCTACAATTTCCATTATGGTTTTCCTTCACTTGTGTCCCTAACAATGTAGCCTCCTCATCCATTATTTATATGAATTATCCTAAAGTCTTGTCCCTCTACAAGATACTTTTCTCTCTTTATCTCTCTCTCTAATATTCCCTAATATTTTCATTGAAATATCATCATTGCCTCTCCCTGCTTCATTTGGGATCCGTCATGAAAACACTACCATCAAGTGAGTGGTCATTGATCTCATATCTACCCTTATTATGATTGTTTCTCCCATCTCCAAAATCTTGTGACTTTTTTATCTTCACCTATTTAGTTGGACCTTCATGGAATCCAACAAGTTTGAAACCATTCCTATTAGAGTAATATATCTCTCCTTAACCCTGAGAACCAAAATCATGACAACACAATTTTTAGTCCTCAACATTGATTTTGAGTACAATATCCTGCTTGTATTCCCTTGGTTGAATGATATGATGGTAATTCCATGCACCTTCCTGGGAGAGCTATATTTTCTCCATGAAGGTAAGACTTATGTAGTCAAGCATGATCCAATACCATTCTCCTTATATGTGCAAACCTTTCCCTTAAGTTCAATCCCTAGTTTCATCCATGTATTCCCTTTCAAGCCCATCTATCATGGAAGCTCCCCCATTCGAGGATAAGCTTCATTCATATCCATCTCCTCCTACCTCACCTCACCCCTCCTAAATCTTAATTGAGTATATGATATCCACTCCTGCAAATATTGACTAGGTATGTGCATTCGTGGAGTCCTTTTCTTGATTTTTAGTTCTTCTATTTATTAAACATGCATTTAGCAATTGAAATTGGCTACAATTTTTCACATATATAAGGAATCTTAATTAAGAAACACACATTCACATCAAGTATAAAAGATATTTTTTTATATACATATTAATAAAAATGGGTCATGAATGTATTGTCAGTTCAAACATCTCATCAAAACATACATCTCAAAAATATCTCTCTAAAATAAAAACAAAAAATTATGTTGAGCCACTTAGGGTTCCCTTTGTATTGCCTCTACAACCCTTTTGAGTATGTCCTCCTTTTCTCCTCAACTCCAAGGACAATATATCCTCCCTCCTTCTCAACCCATGTTGTACTTGTTACCCCGTTAGGGGTGACAACTTTTAGATACCCTCACAAGTGTGTCATGTAGCTACTTGCATGTGGTGTCATGCTCATCTTCGTTAGATCCAAGTATAGTTGTTCTTGTTCTCCACTAGATGTATGATTGTGATAGATCAGTTATGGTATAAATTACCTTCATCCCTGCTCCTCAGATGACAAATGCATTGTCAATGGTATGATATGGTTCCAATATGCTTCAATTGGAATTCCATGTATCACTTCTCATTTGGATGTGATGATATAACTTCTTAGCTTGTTGTAAAGTGGTAAACACCTAATGATATCTAGTGGCACTTCATAACATCATATGGTTTTATTATTTTCCTTGTAGTACCCCAAGGAACATGTTTTTTTTAGAAGTGTGCCATTTCTCGGGTTAACTTGTCCTACTGGGTACTTAGCTTAGATAGTGTTTTCCACATCCTAACTATGCTAGCCATTTTCCACCTTCCCAGTATCATTCATTCCATCCATATAAAAATTTCATCCTGGTCATGTATGATTTCTCAAAGGTCAAAAGGAAAGGTCAAGTTGATAAATCCTCAATCAATAAAGCCAGTTAGGAAAAGATGTGAAGAGCTAAGTCAAAAGCAAATATAAAGCTTAAGCAATGCCCCCTTGCTATGAAGCCAATGCCCCTAGTCCATGGTTTGTATATGAATATCTAAATAGAAGGGACTTCTTTGATAAACTGAACATTTAAAGAACAAGGCTTAAAGGGGTGGCAAGAAATAGTGTCGAGGAAAAGTAACTCAATGCTAATCTCTCTATAAGGATATTGAGTATGAAAATCCTAGATCATGAAAGTTATATGAATGAGTAAATGAATAAAAAGGGCATGTGCATGTCTAATACTTTGAGGGTCATTGCATGAACTCATTTCCCCTTCACTTTCATCATTATTACTCATTTTTTCCTATATCTCACCTAGGTATTCAAGAAATATGGGTTGTCCTTGGACTCGATGCATGTATAAGGGTCAATATTTTTCCCCTTGGTAAGACTTAGGAAAATATTAAAACTAACCCCCATTTTGTATGTTTTGCTAAGATATGTCACCAAGTGCTACCAATTAATGGCTTGCTAAGAGGCTAGACCCAACACTTCAAGTGAGTATTTTGCATTGGGATACATATACCATGCATTGAGATCCATGATGCTGCATTGGGATCCGTGAGAGTGCATTGAACCATGATAGGGATGTTATATCATCACACCTACCACATGGACTTATCCTCCCATCCAACCTTGAAGGGAACCTTCTAACCCTAGGTGACGCTTGAAGGGAAATCCTCCAAGTGTTGTCAACATCATCTCATATTAAACCCTAGACTTTACTTTGAATTGACATAGTGACTCCATATACCTCCTAAGGAAATGGTCTTTTCATTTTTCTTCAACCACCAAAAAACCAAAATGATTTCCTTCCTTCTTCTTTTTTTCAAAATCTAGGGTTTTACTTTGCTTGATCATTTTTGCTAAATAATTTGAGCCTAGTTGCCATATTTTTCTCAAATTTTAATGCTAGTCTATCCTTCATCATTTATTTTATGATAGCATTTGTCACAAGGGTTTGAAATTGTCTCATTCATTGACCATTTTTACCTTATCAAACCCTAGGGCTAGTTTGCATTTTTCTTGTTTTCTGGACTGTCCCTCAAACTATCATTTTCTACAGTGTACTTGTGAACAAAAGTGGCTCCCTTGACTACATTTCATTTCAATGTTGGCCTATACCTTTGCTTACTAATAATCGAATGGAATTTTAATTTGTTTTATTATAAGTTATGTTATACTAATAAAATATTTTTACTTTGCAGGTTGATCTGACATGATCATAGCTAATCGATGACTCATATTGTATCACCCCCCTGCATGCACGATATTTAACAAGGGGGAATGAATACCATGGTTTCTGGCATAGATAAGTGGCAAGTGCACATTCATTTATCCCTCCCCCCACCCCCTTGTTGATTTTCAAAACCACTAGCCCCCCCCTGAAATAAACGTGAGACCGACATGTGGAATGATGACATCGGGTGATGTAAAAATTGAATTGACTATTTTATTTTAAAATTTTATATATTTTAATTAGTCATTTTAGACTAATAATATTTCACCATGTATTTAGGGTTATTTCTAATGGTTTAAAATGTAAATTATCATAGTTAATATATCTTTAATGAGAAGTTGAACCCGCCAACACTGTTTGAATTACATGTGAGCTTTGCTATCAAATTTTGAATCTTTCTAGATCAAACGTCATCCTGGGTATCTCGAAACCTTTGTTTTGTTCCCATATTCTAGAACTAAAAATAGAATCGTCTAATTCTACTAAAATAAAAATACCTCTTATAGTTAAGGAGCAAGACTGACGAATATAGATAAAGATATCTTTGACTCTATATTATCCTTTGACCTATTTGAATTACACCAGTTGGTCATGCAACATTTTAGATATATTATCGACTTTTATCATGCACGAGAGTCTAATTTGTCCAAGTTCATTGTTCCCCAGACATATAATTTTCCTAAATATGTAACCTCGTGTGCTTCCAATTACATTTTATCCCAAAGGTTTATCGTTTCTAAAAATGGTTCAATTCTTTTTTTGGTAAATTATCAATCTATTTTTGAAATGTTGAAGCTTCCTCAAAACCCTGAAAGTGAAACATTAAGTGAAATAGTATTAGCTCAATGCTTCAAAGGATTGAAATATCAATATATAATTTCTCTATTACAATCTTATTTATGTCAAAACCTTGATGTTCCTGCAGAAATTGTCACTCTTAAAATTGATTTGTTTCCTAAAACATCTAGGAAAATCATTACAATGATAATTGTAATTCTAGGCAATGATGATGACCAAACTGTTGATAAATATATCCTTGGGTTTATGACCTCTATTTCCCCACCTACAGTAAAACCCTTGATTAAATTTAACTATGTTCAATATTTGGCTGACAATATGCATCTTCAGCTGTCATAATTTGAAGTCAGTAGATATTTTAGGTATCAAACATATTTGGTACATCTATTTATGTACTCTCGAGTCGCTAGGTTTCAATACCTATAAAAGAATATTAAAGATGGCATGGGTAATAATTGTTTTGTTATGCATTAGACCCATTTAGTTAGGAAGAAAGTTCAAAATGCAGGGTTTTTAGAATTTATCAATAATTTTATGTCTTTGGCTTATGAACTCATTCATTATCAAGCTCCTCCTAGGATTTTTCCAGAGTGTAAAATATTACTGCAGCTCAATCCTGTTAAAATGGCGGGAGATTGGTACGTGTTTGAATATCACACAGAGATTAGTATTTATGGTGCTAAAGTACACCCTTTTATTTTTCCTATATTCCTAACTCCTAGAATATTTTCTTTAGAATTTATAAGGCAAAGACCTAATTCTGATTATATTCATTTTGTGTCAAAACATAACAAGGTAAGATTTAAGTTGAAAAAGGAAGTAGGACCTTTTATTGTAAACAAAAGGGTAGCTATGAAGGATGCATAGAAACTTCTTCAGGAAATGGGGTTCCAACAAGGTGAAATGTGGATCTAGGATCCTCATTCTATCATTTCAACAAGAAGAATAGGATTTGGCTCAACTCATTATCAACATCAACCAAAGCCACAACTGGAGCTGCTAGCCAATCCGGATAGATGGGAAGATGTACAGATAATTCTACAGGTCCAAGAACAAGTTTCAGATCAACCATCAAAACCACTAGTGACAAAAACTCCACCACAGTTTGAGAAAACATATAAAAGGAAAGGTACATGATCAACTCAAATAATGTCATAGGTACAAGAAGAAAAATCAACTAAGAGGCAAAAGATAGAAGAACATGAATATAGTAAAATTCAAATATTGCAAGATGGGTTAGATCCATTGACAATAGAACCTGCAGTTGTTGTATAATTTTTATCATCAAAAAATCTACAGAGCTCGAGAAATCAAAATGGAAAATAAACATTGGAGGCAGATCAATTAAAGCAAACAAATCATTTTCATCAGTTCATGGCAATCAAGATGAAAGGTGTGAAAATAAAGAAAGATATTTTTTCCAAAATCTATGATCAAGGGTCATCTTAGACAAGATTATTATATGATATGGATTATGAAAAGGGAAAGCTAAACATAGTTGTACTAGAATCAAAAGATCAAAATAAGGTCACTAACATATCTATTGATTTAAATGCAGTCAATCTTATTGATAAAATGGATTTGCACAGAAAAAATAGATAAATGATGAACATATATGTTATGATAGCTTCTATTGGAATGAATAATTTACAAACTATGAATAAAAATATTATGAATAAGTTGAAGCAACAGAAATTAGCAAATAGGACTAAGAAAATGAAAGTGGAAGATCTTGAGTAATGGGTTATTTATCTAGGGTAAATCCACAAGATGTTGAATATGTACAAGCCCTCATGAAAATAAAAGACATTGAAATACAAGCATTAAAGAAATATCTCAATATACCTGGAATTGATCATGTTCAGACACCAAAGCTACAAGTAATGCAGCAGGAAAAAGATCAATTGTTGAGGCAAATAATACATATGAAAGATGAGATGGAGGTATATGAAAAGAAAATTGAAGCTTTAAAGAAAGGAATTTCTTCTTCACAGTATTCAAAACCAACAAATCCATTTGAGGAATTATCCAAAGCATTGTCAGAACTTAATCTAAAGGGAGTTGAAATTGAGAAACTCAAAAAATCAGTTTCTACACGGAATGATGAGATCAAAGTTTTCAAGGAGCAACTAAATGAGAAAGACAAAATCATTGAACAATATCAAAATCTAAAGGTTAAATTACAAGCAGATGTGGAACAGTTACAGCGAAACCGATTGGTAAACCCTACCTAATAGGTGCAAGGCATTTGATATGGGACCAAATCATAATAGAGGTAACTAAAATGTGAGATTATTTCAAGTTGATATATGAAGAGGATTCATTAGTCACTGAGCAGACAGGATCATACAACAATCATTTCAAGAATTAGGAAATAGACCACAAATTGCAACCAAAATTATCAAATTTATTAATTCTATATCAAAGGAGGAATTGAGGAAAAGATGAGTGAAAGATAGAACTTCAATGGTAAAGGAAAAAGAAAAAATCTTTACCAAGTGAAGATTAATTCCGCAAGCTTAGAATAAATGCATTGTGGTAAAAAATGAATTTTGAACTTTTCTCTAAAAAGTTTGATAAATTATGAGGGATGGGTTTACCTACATTTTGGAGTAAGAAATGAGGTATTTTGACTTTTGAAAGTTACAGATTAGATTTATTCAAGGTTAGAGAAAGTGATGAAAATTTTGATGAAATGACTAGGGTTATAAGAGGATAGGCAATAGTAGACAATTTAATAGATGATTTTTATTTCCTATGGGAAATTAAACGACTATTTTTTGCTACTCCAACATATGAAAAATACATTGAGTTTGAGTTTGCATATAGGAGAATGGTGGCATATCAATATCCTTCAAATGAGGATTGGAAACTTCTAGTTCAGTTGATACAATAATGAGTCATCAAGGAAACAATAGTAAAGTCACGAGAATTTTTGGGCAAATCCTAAAGTCGAATGAATTCAATACTATCTTTGTAAAGTTAGATATATTATTGTAATTTTGAGGCTAAAAAATAGCTCATGATAACCAATTTTAAGTAAATACATATTTTGTATAAAATAACAAAGGTTCAATGTAATAAGGGTTGGATTTTTCCACGGGGTCTTCACTTAATGAACCTGTGACATAGCATGTGATTATAAACCCCTTGATACCATGCATCCCCCCCGATACCTACAATATATTGACCTTATTTTTCATAATTTAAAAACCCACTTTATGAATGAATGTGATAAGATATTGGTCAACAAGGTGAATCCCCTGTGGCTTTTGCCTGGGAAATCATAGAAAATTTTAATAAAATTTCCATTTCACAAGCCTAGAAGGATTCTTGATTTCATTGTTTTAGTTCATATTTTTCCTGTTTTCATGTGATTCTTGTGCTACATAATTATTGTCTCCAAATATGTATATGATGTTATGAGTGTAACAACTTGGTACAACCACTACTGCTACAACTATAATAGGAATTTTTGAGGTCATAGATTTCATCAATTATACTATAAGTATTAATTGGACCTGTGCCTTTTTCATTATGCCTTATGAAGAGTAATGAATTATTCATTTTATTTTCATATTAATGATTCTTAACTCAGATATATTTTGTTGTAATTTCTTCTATTGAAAGTAAAATAATATTTATTAAAGAAGGATACAGTGTTATAGTTTCAATCTTGTTTCTTTAAATTTTTCTTTCATTCACTTAAGATTTAAAATTGTTTGAAACATTGAAATCATGCCCCTCAAGTTCTGATATTTAATTATTAAAGATCAATAATCATAACCTAAGGTAAAACAATAAAATACTCTATTTCAGGACATATAATAAAAATTAAAATTATTCAAGTGTAAAATGGATGCCTTGGCATAGTTTCCTATCCATAAACATCTCAAGGGTTACAATAAAAGGAATATCTGAATTTCAAGAATTTACTGAGCATTTGTCTACTCTTGTTTGTCTTGATCCATTTCTCTAGAGAAGTAAACCTAATTCAAACTAAGTTTTTGTCCTCACCCATCCTAAATACAATGATAAGACCTAGTTTGACCACATAAGAAAACCCTCAGGTTAGAAAGCCTAGTCTAGAAGAGAACCCTATTTAGGTTAGAAACCCTAACCTAGAATAGTATAATAAATGTTGTTGAGGTGACAGGGGTGGCTTATCTATCCATTTCCCCAAGCTTTCCCTCGTAGGGAAGGACTTTCCCTAAGTGAGAGTTTGAGCAGTAACATGACCCACACTATAGTATATTTCTAGCTATCCCCTCAAGACCCCATTCCTCCCTTCAAGGTGCGCAACATAATAATAGAGTGTTCATATCCTCCTCATTTCCACTGAGACTAGTAAGAATATTTATGACTCCTCCCAAATAGAATGAATCCCCACCCCATGTGAGGCCAAGTGTGCTCTCTCTAAATCTACCAATAATAGGTGCTAGGATTATTAAACCTATATAGCATTGCAAATCATCTCTCCTTGATCCATATCTCAACTTATCAGTTAGTACTCATGCCAATACTTAAAAAAAAATAAAGTCAAATAAATTTTGAATGTTCTTTCTTTAGTTGGAGTGGCCTCCTATGTCTAGTAATGTGCCTCTCAAGGTATGTCCTTCACCCACTTGTCTTATATTCATGGTGCATATAAAACCATTTCAACCTTAATGATTTTTTTTCAGGCTATAATGTGTGCTATCACCACTTCATCTTGAGTCCCTATCCTTCCATGCACCTTGGTGCAGCCATAAAATTGGGTTATGTTATCATATTATCCTTATTCCACATCGTTGTATGGGTGGACAAACAACCCGGTCTCTATGTATATCCACCATAAGTTGGACCCTTTCTCCCTCCAATCTATTGTAGGCATTTCTTGTGCCATCCCAAATCACCATCATGTTCTCATAATCTCCTATCCCCACCGACCCTATCCTCCTGAGAGATGGAATCCTTTCCCATGTCCAAGCTCATAGTCAAGAAATGCAGGTTGTCCCTCCTAACCAAGCATGCTTAACAATACTTGATTTATGATAGAATTAGGTTAGTATGAATCCACCCTCATCATAGATCTCTCCCCTCTCACATTGTTGAACCAACAAGAGTGTATAGAACAGTACAATGATAGTGGGGTGTCTATTCAACAACCAAGAATGATTATAAAGATTAAAATTTAATTGAAAATGTAGAAACCTTAGCAAATCTTACTAATCCTTCATATGCCAACTATAAATGTTTGGCGATATTTTTGTAAAAATATTCAAATTTCTATGGATTTTATATAGTTTGTATAAAATTTTGGCAATTTTTAAGGTAAAATAATTTTATCCTATAGAATTTTGGGCGAATCATTTTTAGAATGGCGAATATTTTTTGGGAAAAACTATAAAAAATTAGCCCATGAACGAAATTTATCCCCTAAAATCATCATTATCAACAACTGCCCCTCCAAAATCATCATGATGGTCCTCCACAGGAAATTCTCTCTCATGTAGGAATTTTGAACTAGGTTCACACCCTACCTCTTTTCTCCTCTCCCTATTAACTCTACCCCTTTTATCTCCCTCTCGGGTTAGTCTCTATTTATTACCTCTAAATATGTGGGGGTTTTCCTCATGATCAACACACACATTATTTGAACTTACATAATTTAGTGTGATGGCCATATTCCCTCTAAGGAATTGCAATAGGTGGGACATCGGATCTCGGCTTGTGGTATAGACATTTGTCGAAATGAAATCCCGATAGTTTATCAAATTGTGGCAAAGACATTTGTGGAAGTGGCATAGACCTACTATAGACCTACTCTAGATAGTTGAATAATCTCACTCTTAGGGATTTATATTCCTCTATTTGTAGGCCTCTTTCCATCTCTATTATCTAGTCCACCTTGTATTCTTGCTTAGTCACTCAAAGAATTTGGATCACCTAGAATCACACTGGTTGTTCCTCATCCTATTGTGGTTCTTTTTCAATCACAAAGGAATTTAATCAGTCAAGGTACTTAACAAATTGTCATCAACTATCATTAATTTTCATAATTCTTCTTGTACTATTCTTTTTCTCTTAGTACATATGACTTTCTTCCATATCATGAATTATAGTGGTATAACCCCATGTTTCAACATGTGTTACCTCAATTATTTATGTGGTACAATACCTAGGTATACTATGTATTTGTAACACCCCATTTTCCCCAACATGAAAATATATGTCTAAATGTCGCCATGATCCATGGCTAATGTTATCACTCTATAATTTTCTTAGCTGCAACAAAAAATATCAAAGGTAACCACAAACCTGCTTTCATACTGGAATCTAGCCTCTGCCAATCCGGAGAGGGCTCTCTCCTATCCATTTTCAATCAGTACAATGGCTAGGTTCTATGAGAATAAAATAGTATTAAATGGTTAGTAGGAATGAGAGGAATATCTATTAGGCATGGAGTCATAAGGAAGCTCAAATCAAGGTTTTCATAACTTGGTAGAAAACTTTTAATCTCTGAGGCTAGACATCCAACTATTTCTAGAAAAAAAATCATAAAAGATGGATAGATGAAAAATAAAACATTCAAAGTCACACAAAGCATCCAACTTAGATGAATTCTGTAGAAACTTATCATTCTGAAAATGAATATTTGAAACAAGATAGATACATAACATATGAAAATGATTTTTGCACCAATACTTTCTCATTCAAACATGGAATAATGCATTTAATGGAAACAAATAAAGAGAGCACACAAACTAGGAGCACAGACTACAACAGTTGAACACAGGAATCTCTGAGCAAAGCTTCAATCACTTGTCTTCCAACTTTTCATTAATATTCAGAGAATATTACAAAAAAACAACAGTCTTCTCACTCAACTCTTGAACCCTTCTATTGTCTTTTTCATTAAAATAAATAACATTACACTTCATATTGATTCCATGCAGTCAAAATAGTTAGGGTTTCTCACCTAAAAATAAGTTGCAACTGATAAACTAATTTCTTAACAAATTCCCAACTAAATTGCCACGGGTTCTTACAAATTAGGGTTTCAGTTTCTGACTAACTTATACACCCTAATACATTTCTATTACATACATTCGATGGAAAAAAGGTTGCATTATCCAAATCTGATGTTGAAATATCGAACTCACCTCGTTTGGAAGCTAAAAATACTCATTTACATGTTGATTGGTGATTTCGCAACAAACATAACATTTTGCTATGAAATATTTGGTTTAACAGTTTCACAGTGAGAGTGTTCTAAAATCTATGTTTTTCATTTGTTGATGTTGAAAATTGCTTCAGACTGGATCCAAAACCACAGAAAACTTTACAAAACAAAAAACACATGACTTATCCCGAGTGTTATCAAATTATTCCATTGCAATGTGCGAAAACAAGTCTAGGTTTCTTTTTGCCATTTGTTCCTTTATCATACTTTCTTTTGTCCTCAACACCTTATTCTACTTGTATATTTTCTTCACTTGTTTGTGTAGGGGTAGAGACCTATTGACCATTCTTTTTCCATTTTCCAAAGCTTCTTCACACAGGTCCAAGTGTTCTGCTATCCTCCTTTTCATATGCATTTTTTCTTCTCTTAATTTTACAATTTCAGCTTGAGCCTCCTTCAATTGTTTCTTTAATTTTTTGGTTGCCAAGTCATATTTTTCTAAGGGAGACTGAACCTCAACTACTTCCTCAGCAGCACAATGAATAGGTGTCTTAGATTTGGTTTCCTCAACTTGGATATGCTTTCTTGTTGATGATCAAGTTATAGGTCTGCCAAGCTTTTCTTTGCTAAGTATTTCTGGATTGAACCTTAATTTCTTGCTTGATGGAGGTTTATATTCTACAACATTATTAAATTCAAGACATGGAAATGTTTCATCTATAAGAATTTCATCTGCAGGATCTTCATCAATTGGATCTTCCTCTATAGGATTTCCATCTACATGATTTTTTTCTTTGTTGCAAACTTGGTGAATGGTTTCCTTGGTTTTTTCACTTTTACTTCTTCAATAGGGAAAATGATCTTTTTTACCTTTTAGCTTGCTTCTTCTACTTCCAGGGGTATTCTCAATGTATACAATTGTTTCAACACCTTGGAATGGCCTTTTACCCCTTTTTATGGATTATTTGCTGGGGGAAATATTGGTTTCAATCTCATGCGTTTCGATCACAATGGGTTGATCTTTGTTGTCTCATTTTTTCCTTTTCAAACTACCAGAGAGTTCTTTAGTACTTGTAGAAGGATTACTTCCTTTGGATAGTGATGAATTAATAGTTTCATCACAAAAACTTGATGCAACCAAAAATGAATTCCATTCTCTTTTTTCTTTCTTAAGTTCTTCAAGGACCAACAATTCCATGATACTGAAGTGAAAAAGATTGGGATCAACTTGATTTGACTTAGCTTGTACTTTATCATCCATTTTTCCCAGAATCCTAGAAAGATAATATGGGAGGTTTAGGGATTTCTTACATGTAAAGTGCATGAAAAATCCTATATGATACAAGTATATCTTTTTAAAACACCCTTCGCATGTAAAATATCTTTGTATTACCCTCAACAACTTATCATGATGTTCAAGCATGTAACTCCTAGGCACCCGTGTTGATAGGTTCTCCTTTTGAAATCCAGCTTTGAAATAGTCATTACAATAGGAAGAATCCAAACGTGTTCCTTTGAACCACCTTTCACCTTGCATGGGTATCCATGTTGTTGAGGAAATTGTTTGTTCAATGACTTGAATTTCCAGTGATCCAACCTTTGTCTTGGTCCCTTCAAAATTTAGAGAAAATTGCTTTTCCACCTCCATGTGTCCTCCCTATATATTTTCACAAAATGTAAGGCATCCTACATCCTGGAAGGATTCTATGAACAAAGGCTTTGAGTTCAGCAACTGCAAACCTTGAGGTTTGAATCTTACTATGTCACCTCCCTTGTGTACATTCTTCTTATCCTTGTTTTGCTCCATTTATATTTATGAAGATTTTTGCGATGATGATGGGTGCAAAGGATATCAAAGCTTATATAGAATGTAGGGAAAAACCTGGTGTATTAGGGTTTAGTTGGAAGATAGGGTTACAATGTTTTAGCAACAGGGATTTTGCAGGGGATGAGAGACCACATCTTTGACAGAAAATTAGGCTATTAGCACCTGAGGAAAATGCACCAACAAACAAAGTTTCAAGGGTGTCAAATGATAGAGCAAGATTTTAGGAACTTAACAACAGGTTGAGTTGATCCATCAATTTTGCAACATATAGGAAATTTCGCAACGCATGTGGTTTCGCAGCAACTGTGAGGGGTTTCGCAACAACTTTCACATTTTCGCATCAAAAATAGAAATTAAATAATTCAAAAGAGGAAACTCCTCATGAATTATAAAACATTATTTATAACAATTGTACCAACTTTCATAACCTCATTCCCATGATTTCATGACCGTTATAGAAATCTTTAAAGTGATTTGACATGATGGCTTGGTCGCTACAAAAAGCCAAGATATTTTGTAGCACATTTGAAACTGATTGGTTACATGTTTGAAAAAGGTACCAAAATGGATTCGGAAAGCTATGACACTTTTGGTACACATGTAAACCTGCTCATATGACCTTATTATGACATTGTGCAATGATTTTAAAACTCACCCTCTCTAATGATGACATGAGATCATGTAACCAACTGACTTGACCTTAGGATAAGACTGACCACTTTAAATATGACTTGAAATGACACTCTAACCCCCTATACATGACTCAATTTAGACCATCATGACTCATAAGTGAATGAACTCAAAAATATTGTCATGGGACATTTATCCTATGACTTTGATGCAAATGTTTTGACAAATTAATACATGACCACAATACTGACTCAACAAAACCATTGTTTTTACTTTGTAACATAGGCTCTAATGGGTATGTTATCCTCCTTATGAGGTAGCAAAGAAACAACATACCAGTGCCTTATTCATTGGGCTCATTACAAGACTGAAAACTTATAAAAATACTCACAAAAAATTGAATTGTTTAGACTTATTTATGTACAAGCTAAATTGAAATCAAACTAAAGTCACCCTTCTGAATATTAGGGCCTTCACCTTGGGATTAAAATTATTTAGAGTGTCATTCATACCTGCAAACTTTAGAAAGAAAATGAATATTTACAATGAAGTGAATAGATCGAATTGCTTTCGGGTTAGGTAGTGTTTTAAGAACCTCCCATTTATTGGTCCTCCAACAAGAAGTTCTCCATCTAGCTCCTCCAAAATGTAGGCATTGTTTCCATGATAAGAAACGATCTTACAAGGTCCCTTCTAGAGATGATCGAACTTTCCATGCTTTCTTTTTTCTTCATTTCGAGCATCCCACTTCAACACTTCATCATTAATCTGGAAATCAACAACTTTTGTTTTCTTATCAAAAAAATTCTTCATCTTTTATTGAAATATATGAGTATTTTGATAGACCTCTTCTCTCATCTATTGAACATGAATCAACTGATTTATTCTTCTTTAAATGTCATTGGGATCTTCTTCTTGCTCTTGAAACAATTTCATGACTAGCAGTCCCAAAGAAGTAGGAAAAAACACTTTTGCTCCAAATACTAATTGGAATGGTGAGGTTCCAATTGAATTTTTAAGACTGATCCTATATGCCCACAATGAAAATGTTAACTTCTTATGCCAAGCCTTTTTGTTCTCATGCAGTAATTTCTTGATGATTCTTATTAATATTTTGTTTGATGACTCAGCCAATCCATTACCCTAGGGGTAATAAGTTGTAGAATGGATTAGTGTTATGTTATAATCTTCACAGAAATTGACTATTTTCTTAGACTTGAAAGCTTTTGCATTTTCATTCATGATCCTCCTAGGAAATCCAAACCTAGAAAAAATATTGTTTTCTAAGAATTGAATTATCACAGCATCAGTTGCTTGTCTTGTTGGCACAACCTCAATCCACTTAGTAAAATAGTCGGTTGCAGTCAATATCCACTTATGTTGACCTGAATATTTCATATTAATTTCACCAATGAAATCAGGACCCCACTGTTGGAAGGGTTCCTCCACTAAAATGGGCTTTAAAGGCAATGGAAACAACTTCCTCTTTCCGTCAAACACTTGACATTCATGACAAGTTGTCACACCCTTAAACACATCTGCAAAGATTGTTGGCCAATAAAATCCTGCTCTGAGAATTTGTTTACAGTTGTCTTCCAGTAATGATATCCTCCACAGTCACCTTGATGAAATTATTTCATAATCCGGTGTGCCTCTACTTCTAGTAAACAGTTTAATAAAACTCCTCCTGGATCTTTCGAATACAAAAAACCATCTATGATACAAAACTTAACAGCTTTTAATTTCAAAAATATGGCTTTAGTATTGCTTAGCTCTGGTGGTGCTTGTAAATTATACATAATATAAATTATATCACCATACCAGGGAGATGCAAAGAACTTTGAGATACCCGAGGTGTTGGTTCTGCATCTATTGAAAAATTTGCAATGAACTTTATTCCCAAGAGGTCAAAATTTGACTGATCCATCAATTTTTCCAATCCTTTACCTTTGACCAACTTTTTTGGCTTTATCTCCAGATCATACTCCAGCTAAACTACAATCCATTTTTCTCTTTTACCTTCAAGGTATGGATGAGTTAAAATTTCCTTGACTGCAATAATAGGAACATAAGAAACAAGATGAGAATGTAAGATGTAAACTATAAACTCCTTCAATTATTTCACCAGTGCATATGCTTGCTTCTCCATGATGTTATAGTTCAATGTTGAATATCTTAATGATTTACTGTAGAATCCTATAGGTTGCTCCAAATTTTTCTCATTTTTTTGCAACAATACGCCTGTAATAATATGTTCAGAGGAAAAGGAGAAAATCATAAAATCTTTTGTGTAATCTGGGTTGATTAACATTGGTGCTTCAAAAATTGCTCTCTTTATGTCATCAAATGACCCCTTTGCTTCAACAGTCCATTTAATCTGGGTATCCTTTCTCAACATATGAGTGATGTACTTAACAATTTTGGCAAAGTTTGGTATAAACCTCCTTAGGAAATTCACTATACCAAGGAAAGATTGTACTTCCTTTTTATTCCTCGGATTATCTATTTTCTGGATTGTTTCTATTCTTCTTGGATCTATCCTGACTCCTTCCTTTGATATCATGTGGCCCAATATTTTTCCCTCTTGCATTGCAAAATTTGACTTCTTTGGACTTAAAGAAATACCAAACCTCCTACACTTCAGAAAAACCTGTTTCAAATGCTTCAAATGTTCATCATTTGAGCCAGAAAAAATTGTAATGTCATCCAAGTATATCACAATGAACGTATCCCTTTCTTCTGCAAAGGCTATATCCATAGCCCAATGGAATGTTTCTCATGCTTTCGTCATAATGAATGGCATCTTTCCATACATGAATGTCCCCCAAGGTGTGGTAAAAGTTTTCTTTTTTTATCATATGGGTGCACCATGATTTGATTATACCCTGAATAGCCATATAACATTGACATTTTTTGTGATCCCACAACTTTCTATAAAATGTAATCCATCTTTGGGAGAGGATATTTATCCTTCAAAGACACCCTGTTCAAATACTCAAAATCTACACACAACCTAATTTTTGCATTCTTATTCCTAACAGGAACCAAGTTTTCCAACCATTTGGAAAACCTCAATGAGACAATAATATTTGCATCAAACAATTGTTTTACTTCTTTTTCAATCAAAGGTAGGAGCAATGGATTAATCCTTCTTAGTTTTTGTTTAAATGGCTTTTGATCTTCTTTGATTGGAATTGTATGTTGGATGATATTTGTATCATAAACCTTGAAATCTTCATAACTCCATGCAAACACATCTGAGAATTCCTTCATTAACTTAAGATACCTTTCTTTATTTATTGGAGTTAAATTATTTCACAATTTGATGAGTCTTGGTTCCTTCTCAGTTCCAATGTTGCAGTCTTCTGCCTCACCTTCATTTGGAGTCACCTTTGGGTTTTTTTCTACATCATTATTATCAAAGAGCTCTTCAAGTGGAACCAACCCCTTATGGATGCAATTATTCTTCAATTGAATAATATCCTTTCCAACTATAACATTAGGATAACATTTTGAACTTGGAATCAAATATGCATCTTCTTCTTCAACAAAAATATTTTCTTCATCTATATGTGCATTGGAAAATTCATCTCAATTTTGAAAGAATATAATCACTTGTTTATCATCTTCAAAGACCTGCCAATATTTGATATTTTAAGGTATTAATTGCATGTATTTGACTTCAATATCATACTTTTTATTTGGATGAATAGGAATTTTAAAAACACTAGATGTGGTAGCTAAAGCATCAGCGATCATATTCTTCCCCTTGGGTATCAGTGATACATCATACTCTATGAATCCTTCCAACAATTCTAGTATTGGATTCATGTTTTCCCTCATTCTGGGGTGTTTAGTTTGGTAAATACATTTAACTTGATTAATAACCAATTTAGAGTCACCATGCACAACTATTCTTTTATCTTTCAACTCTTTCAAAGTATTTAACCACAAGATTAAAGCCTCGTATTTGGATACATTGTTTGTACAGTCAAAAGCTAGTTTGAAAGAACAAAGTTTTGAGGCATCATTTGGGGGAACAATCCATACACCAATCCGATCTCCTTCTCTACTAACATCTCCATCAAAATCCATATTCCACAATTCATTATCATCGTCATCTTCCTAATCTGAAATAGGCTCTTCCTGCAATTGTTCACCTTTCTGTTAGGACCACACAATGTACCTTTTTGCCCATACTTTTTGCCACCATTACACTCTTGTTCACTCACATTTAAACTCATATTATCACTTTATCCTATCTTTCCAAAAGTATACAACATCTCTTCTCTTTACTATACGGTTAATCTGTTTTGCATATAATTTCACATCACTCTCGTACTTAACCATTGATTAGAAATGTATAAGTGCTGAAACAGTTCAAACTGCAGATTAGCATTTGAGGCCTGTTGCTGAAACAGCAACTCACAGAAGTTGTTACACAGTCCATGGTCGACGATGCTGAAACACAGAAGTTGTTACACAGTCCATGGTCGACGATGCTGAAACATAGAAGTTGTTACACAGTCCATGGTCAACGATGTTGAGGATGTTGTTACACAGTCCATGGTCATGATGTTGAAATACAGAGGAAGTTGTTACACAGTCCATGGCCGACGATGCTAAACACAGAAGATGCTACACAGTCTATGGTCAACGATGTTGAATCCATTACACAGTCCGTGGTCAACAACAACTCACACAGATTGACTACAACAGTTGCACCGTGAGCTAAGC